>CAIGRP010029120.1:0-24580 GCA_903798385.1 Fraxinus cuspidata | reverse complement strand
AAAATCGGATTTTTAGTAAATTTTGATAAATGTTGATGAAATGTAATTGAAAAATTGTAGGTCCAACTAAATGCGTGACTAAAATTAATTGTTGATTTTGATTTGATATTTTAATTGAATTTTAATCAAAACCAAACAGGGGTTAAACCTCAATACATGTAGTGAGTTCTCATAACACTTACACCACGTTTGATATTCATTCTTCTAATTTCTTTCTTATTTTCAACCATACATTTTTCAATAAAATAATATTACACGCAAATTCAAAATTTTTTCTTATTTTTAACCACACATTCTCCATCAAAACACTATTAAAAAATGTTTTCTTTGGAAAATAATGTGGCTCTAACAGGGTGTTAGTCTTGTTTGAGTCTCATTAATTGGCAAAGAATGCATTTTTGAATTGTGTTTGATAGAGAATATATAATTAAAAAATTAAAAAATTTTTGAATTTACGTGTAATATTATTTTATTAAAAAATGCGTAATTAAAAAGAATGGATTAAAAATTATATTTTAAAAATAATGAGAATCGAGTAATATCTTAATTTCTATTTAGAATTTGAATTACAGAAATAATAGATTAATATCTAAATTTGATATTTTTATTTGCTTTTTCAGACATATTGCCGATACTAAGTAGCAGTAAAAAAATTTTATCCATTTTTCTTGATATTATGCAAGTTAATGTACACAAAAGTTGTCAATTACTAATCATGTTTAGTCTAGATTAATTTGACATGGGATCGAATAAAAATGATAGTATTGCACATTAAAGAAAAGCTATACATAAAAAAATTATCAACTATCATTTTTATTCCTAAATACTTGAAATACAATCGAATAATAATTCGTAAATTATTTAGTTCAGTTCAAACTAACTTAACATACGGTTGAAGAAATATGATAGTATTTGTCCCCACAGGGAAAATAGGGACTAAACCAATTGTAATATGTGGTCGGGCACTAGAGACCCAATTTATGCCTTTTATGGGTTATCAAGAAGATGTGAATATTGCCATTTGGCTAATTTATGCCTTTTCATATATTTTTTTTTATTTTTTTAGGATTATTTCCTTATTAGTTGATAATTATTACTTTATTTCTTAAATTATCAATAACTTTATAAATAGATATGTCTTTTGGGGGTAAATTTTATTGGGAGTCATCNATGTGAATATTGCCATTTGGCTAATTTATGCCTTTTCATATTTTTATTTTTATTTTTTTATGATTATTTCCTTATTAGTTGATAATTATTACTTTATTTTTGTAATTATCAATAACTTTATAAATACATATTTCTTTTTGTTTAAATTTTATTTGGAGTCATCCAGCTTTGAATGATGTTTAAATTGGGTCACAACTTTTAAAAAGTCTTAATCAAGTCACCAAACTTTAATTTTGTTTCAAATTTCAGTCAATATGTTTAATGATGTTAATGCGGTCGACACAATCTGCCTATGTGGACGTTAAAATTGGATAGAATGTTGACATATAACCTATGTAGACCATGAAAAAATCAAAACATTAAACTATGCCGACATTCCATCTAATTATAACTTACACATAGTCAAATCTCGTCTTGTGATTGGATTTAGACATTTTAAAGTCGGTTGACCTCTAATAAAATTTACACTCTTTATGTCTATAATAAAACGAAAACATACAATTTTCTTGTTCTAATCTACGTCTACGTAACAATTATCTTCAATTTTTTAGGCCTCCTATCATATGAATATCAATTTAGTATGCAATACTGTACAGATTAAACAATACAATGGATACGATTTTTATTCTTCAAATTTTATTTTAAAATTCATCTATTGTGTGCACTATGTACTCGACAGATTTAAGATGCTTGCCGCTTTGAATTTGTGTATATCTTAAAATATTTATGTCCATTCAATACTAATGAGGTCATTGAGCCAAGGGTGGTCCTCGGCTTTAGCCTGGGGCTGTCCAAGTTCAATTATTTTTTATACGTAATGTGTGTGTATATATGCATATACATATATATATTTATTCGAGATGAATAATGTGAAAAATAAAAAAAAAACCTTGGAACTATGTTGTTGGCGAGTTCCCTATATGAAATTTGTCATTATCGACTCAAATCATTAACAAAATATTTAATCAAAGCGTAAATTATCTATGAAGAAAAATTGATGAAGAGATGTTGTCTTTTTCAATACAATCTAATTGTGAGACTATTGAATATATCATTGTAGGAAAATATAAAGAGAACGAGAAGAGAAAATGTGAATGTTTGAATTAATTAATAAAGAGAGCTAGCTTTAGCTCCTATATTGTAGTGATTAAAATCAGATTTTTAATAATTTTGATAAAAGTTGATTAGATGTGTGATTAAAAAGTTGTTGAACATATAAAATGTGTGGTTAAAATTAATTGTTGATATTGATTTAGATTAAAATCTCGTGTAGTATGCCTAAATAAGAGCATTAGACAAAAACGAAATAGATTGAAAAGTAAAACCATGTAAGGACAATCAGATGTGGAGATACACAAAAGACATTTATTTTTATTATTAAGGAATATGTTATTGAATGTATATTAATTTTGACATTGTATGAGGTGTAGAAATCTGTGTCGTTCATTGTTTGAAGTGTCGTTGAAATTAATGACAAAAATGTGTCACCTCGTAAACCGTCAAAAAAGTTATCCAAGTGATTGTATGATTAATAAAAGGAGGGAGTTAACTTACATGAATAAAATTTAATTTCATTTAAAAGTTTAACTATTAAAAAAAGATAAAGTTTATTTAACAAATAAGTCACCATCTTTCCTTACATATATCTAGGTCAAATTTATTGAGAGCCCGTTCGAGCCCCTATTTTTTTGTCAAAGTATATTTTGGAATAGTATTTTGATGGAAAATTTGTGGTTAAAAAATAAGATTTTTTTTGAATTTTCGTATAATATTATTTTATTAAAAATGTGATTGAAAAGAAGAAACATGAATGTATTTTGAAAATAATGGAAACCAAAAAAGAAATTAATTTTATAAAAAACTCGATAATAGCAAAATATTGGTAAATAGGTGACAACGGATTGAAGCTTGAGATCTTTTCCTAATTAAGACATTATGTTGAACCATGTGATCTGAATACTAAAATGTTAAAAAATAAATTTATTTCGCTGGCACTAGAATCGTTTTCTTTCAATGATGTCTAAAGGAATAACAACACAAAAAAGAACAAATTTTGGACATTGGGGATCAAATGATTCTAGCAATCTAGTTATATATCATTATAATTAAAGAGGGGAGTAGAGAAAGTCGTTATCGTTGTTTGTTTTAAGTTTTTGGTTATATACCCTTTCTTTTTTCATTGTACGTGTTTAATAAATCTTAAACTATAATTTAAGGTTGTTAAATGTACTTATTATTCACATATTTCATAAGATTCGTAAGTTATTATCTATTTAGTAATTACATAATTCAAAGAATACACAACTTACAAGCACTAATATTTTATTGTACTCAACCGGCATAAGCTCCTCGTACAAACAAACTAAAAAACTTGTGAAAATCCCTTCAAGTAATATTTTTAAATCTTGAATATTATTTACAAGATATGCGAAAAAAAGGGAAAGAAAAGGGAATTAAGACGTTATTTTTTGGACAATGCACTACTTATTAGTTGAAAGTGACTTCCAAATCATCGTTTGTAGATAACTTCCAAATCATCGTTTGTTTTTCATTGAATTACTTTGCTTCAAAAGTTGAAGTTTGAAGAAAAAAGAGTGAACTAAACAAATGAAAAACATGGAAACTAAATTATATATATAGAATGGGTGATAATGTGACGTGAAATGTAACTTTTATGTCTTGACAATTACGAGTATTTAGTTATATTTAACTAGGGAAATACAATATTGCAGTTAAGTCCTTGGCTCCTTCCCTAAAGAAAGGGGAAGGTGGCTTCATTTTAAAGGAAATCCCTAGCTCGAAGAAGCGGGCATCTTGGTCGGAGGAGGCATTTTCCCTTCAACTTGAGCTTTTAATTACTTTTAAAATATGTGAATATAGTGACACTTTAACTTTTCGATAAAAATGTGTATAACTTTTTGTTGAGATCCTTAAAATATATATTACTATAATGACTCAATAGAGGTTTCAAAGATATGTTATATGAATCATATAGATGTTTGTATTAATCTTGGCACTTTAATTTTTTCACGTATTTATTTTGCTGGTTCCCTAGTCTCGACAACTCGGCTCCATTTTTACCCAAGAACCCTGTAACTGATATTTTTAGCCTCATCGACCTAAGTCGATCTCAAGGGATAGTATTGTCATAATTGACATATGAATACTTGATTTATGAATGTTTTAATCTTGATACGAGAAATTTAGCCATAAATTGACGATCTATATGATGTGGAATACGAAGCCTCGAATGCTTTGATGAGCAAGGATAGGGGTAAGAAACAATTGATATACAATGCAAACAATAGTACCTATATTATTATAAGCCATGCTATATACACTTTGATTTATACTCCCGTGTGCCGTTAGATTTGGAAATATTGATTTTATAAACACATTTTTCAATCAATGATTATATTTTTGACACATAAGAAGTGTCAACCAAAGTGAGTACATTTGGGGGTACAAGTAATCTTATTCTATTATTATAATGTGCTCCTATGTGATTATATAAAATGTATTGTCAATGCAATGCAAAATACAATATTGATGTTGAATATCAGTACATGATTGGAGGATTCAGGATATATTTCAATTATATGTGCAGATATCAATTTACGAGGATATTTACTAAAATTCTGTCATATGTCATTATGACTTATAAATGGTATATGAGATGCACTGTGTCATTCATGTGCACGTACATTGCATAGACATGAGAGAGCTAGTCATTCATAACTTATAAAAGGAATATATAACAAGAATAAAAAGAGTCTTGTTGGACAACGATTGGTACAAGTGTGATCGATATATTCTTGGGACGACCACGTAAGTTTACATCCATAACTTCCATAGACTATCTTCTTACCTGTTTATGGCATATGATCATGCGCTTGACCATACTTTTGTGTCACTCGTGTCTTTCTTCAGTGGATCTTTTGGGTCAGACCTTTCATCGGAGCTGCACTTGCTGCCCTTTACCACCAGGTG
The DNA here is from genome assembly GCA_903798385.1 of Fraxinus cuspidata. Lineage (NCBI taxonomy): Eukaryota > Viridiplantae > Streptophyta > Magnoliopsida > Lamiales > Oleaceae > Fraxinus > Fraxinus cuspidata. Next base: position 19,420 of record CAIGRP010029120.1, on the reverse strand, counting down.
GATTTGAAGAATTTAAGGAGAGTGTATGTTGGTTTTATGCAACAAATACTGGATGAATTGGTTTGTGGCAGTGTGGTCTCTTTGTTTTTTTTTTCTAAATTCCATTGGCACCCCACCCAGAGCCAGACACACACACACACACAAAATCCAACTCCTTGCCTTTGGCAGCTTCGGCATAATGGAACCTAGCCATCGACCTCTTCCCTACGGCTGTGTCATTATCCTGTCTGCGACGATTCCATGCTTGCAACACACTGTACAGAAACTCCCAATGCTTTCCCGGCTTTCATAATCAACATTCGAAAGGATTCTCTTTGCGTACAAGCTTATATTGTTGCAACAAATCTTTTTGACACCCTTTCTTGATGCTCTTTATTCTTGGGATATAACTGTTTTTGACCCATGAAGTGTTGTAATTACATACTATATTTCTCGACCTCAAACAAATGTTATCGAGCGATATCGAGTAAAGACTTAATTTCACTGGATCTCTAGTGTTTAAACTCAACTAAAAGTCAGTGAACATAAAATAATCTGAATGTATGAAGTGTCGTGACCCTCAAGTTGGATCCGTTCCTCACAACATATATTCAATTATAACAATTCAAATTTCTATTAAATTGTTATGAACATCACATATCCAACTTTATAAAGTTATATTTCGTTTTCTAACTTGGACTACTTTTCAAAAATTTGATGTATAAGAGGTTTTCTTGAGTGTCACGTGATAATTTCATGAAGATTCTGACAGTTTTTGTCATCGAACTGATTTTGCAACTATAAATAATGTTGAGAACATCTTGCTGTGCTACAAATTCCGAGTTGAAATTGTTTACCATGTTTGACAATTCGTTCGAAAACACGATCAAGTGCCACAAATTGTTTACCTATGTTGGACTATCTCTGGGACCAATTTGTAAGACTGGTTTAGTTATGGTCCGATTCCAAAATGAGTTTTAAGTCCAAACTCAGAGTAGGCTGGGCTGGGCTGGGCTGGTGAACTTTTAAAGTCTATTAGCTTGGATTCATATAAATTGATAACCTCTATTGTATTATAAAATTTCTCGATCTTAAACTGAATTGATAGGATGAATTATCTTCAATAAATTAATATTCTCTATTATATAGTAAAATATTCTGATTCCAACCTTATTAAATTTTAAAGATTATATTGTATTTGTAATTGCATAAACGTACCGGACGAAGTATTTTTATACATATTCATGCATTAAAATAAATGGAGAGAAAATTTCGATACCCATTTAATCGAAGTCTGTCGGTCCGAAATTTATGTTTATCTTAGTTTAGGTGGGATGTTGCAATCTTTGTCTCTTGTCCTAATGCTCTATTATTCTTGATGGGGGTACCTTGATTTGAAGTGTCTATTATAGGTCCAAAACTATGGTCTTGAACTCTTGATAAAATTTAGGAGAATTGGGAGTCTCTTTTAGGTCAATAACTATCGTTTACAAGTCAATTAACTATAGTTGACACTTGTTAGTGTTGGCAAACTCCATTCACTAACAATGATCATAAACGGTCTTCAGTTAAGATTGTCATCTAGATGACGACTCTTGTAATTAGATTGATATAAGTCACATAAGTTGACGGTCAGTGTTATTGAATAATGACGGAATTGATAACTGACTTTAAATGATGAGAAAATTGTATCAACTATTTATCTTTGGTACTGCATGATTGCAGCAAGTATCAGGTGAGTAGTGATTAATAATCGATATAAGGAATTGCCTCAAAGGCGAACGACTTACTAATGTTGTTGGAATAACAATGAAAAAGTTATTTTTTAAGTATTTGACATCGTAACAATTTTACAAAAAAATAAAAATCGTAGGAATGTTCATGGACGGAGTTAGAATTAAATTTTAAGGTGGATGTGATGTCTGGATAGTAACACATAAGTCAAGACTGATTCATCCCCGACAAGAAAGGAAAAGTAATCAAGTATGGGGAATTCCTTACTGAATTCATACGGATGCTGACTTGGTGGAACTTGGTTTCCCTTTTTTTTTTTTTTCATTTTACAATGATTCCACGTCGTCATATGTTGTCTGTCAAAAATTATCGTACTTATATTATATTATATGATTGAACAAGAAATTAGGCCATGAGTGGGGCACCTAAATGGGCCAATTAATGCTTGGGAACATAAAAAGTAAACAACTTTTTTTAAAATACTTATAATTAACTTATGTGGGTTGAGTGTTGTCCGAAAAAGAACCTACACTAAATTTGACTTGTAATATCTTTGCCAAAACGTAATAGGGAATTGGGATTTCTTGTTTTGGTGAACAATGGATTTTTCTGCTATCAAATTAGATCCATTTATGATTGTAGAATCTCCAAATAATCAACAAAATATTTTGAGTCTAAAGGTAAACTATATTAGAAGAGTAAAACGGATGGTATCGAACACATTTTTGAAGTGTGGCTCGTGATCTATGTGAGTTGTTTTTCATATATTTGAAAATAAAAGAAAATTTGATAAAATTATAAAAGAATAAGCTTCATGGGTTGTGCCAACCCTGTTAAAAATTGTGCAACACAAGTTACAGCCATTTAAGATCGAGGACTAGCTCACGTGGTAAGAGTAAAATCTTATTAGACAAATAATTTCAATTTAAGCTTCCTTTTAGAGGAAGAGATGAAATTATTTGACCCTTTTGATATATCCATCAAACACGACTGGTCATACACGTCAATCGGTGTCCTTGCATCATTAAGTTCTCATTTGATGAGGATTAAAATTAAATCTTTAATAGATTTTAACAACAATTAAATGTATGGTTTAAAAGTTATAGACTTATGAAATATGTTATTCAAATTAATTATTATTTTTAACTTAAATTATATTTTAGTTCCTATAAATATGGATTAAATACATAAGTTTTGTAAAGAAAGAGAGACATGAAACATTAGACATAATTAATTATAGCCACCAAATATTGCAGCTTCACATCAATTATATTGCCCCATTAACTCACCCTGTCAAATCAATTAATTATTTCCAAAATATTTAAAAAAAATTATTTTGGTTTGTTCTCGCAAAGGAAAATGTTACCCCAAGATTAATTATTGTCACTATTAAATATTAATAGCGTCGTCAATAAATAGTCTTTGCACTCTCCAATCACAAGATTGATTAATTAAAATTTCCAAATAGAATAAGAAATTTCAAATCAAATATGGATGACAAAGAAATTGACGCAATATATAGATTCCCATAAGTCGATGCTTCAAGAGTTTGGAAGAAATATCAATTGCATATTCGATATTTTTGGCTGGAAGATTAATTAAAAAATTTATCTCACATCGCTCTATTAGATCATGTCTCTGATAAATAAATGAAAAAAACAATTTGTGTCGATGAGCATAGTAGAAAGTCAAATAATGCATTAAATTCTTCGTCACGCCAAACAATCAAACATGACTTGAACAAAATTTTAAATCAAGCATTAAAATCCCACAACCATTTCTGTCATTCTCTAAATTACCCTCTAAAAGACTCCCTCTCCCCCGAGACAAGAAATACTCAACAGTTCTTATGCGCACACAGTATAATCATTCAACCAATCATCATAATTCGAAGTATGAACCACTCAAATCATGACATATCAAATGTTGAGTAAGTAAGAGAGTAAAGTGCGGATCATTGGACTCAATCAGCATCGATGTGTCGTAGTTTGAAAAAATTATGATGGTTTTATATGCACAAGTAATATGATTATCTATATAAATCACTGGGATGTCGAGTGGGCTTGCTCATCCATCCGTTCTTTCTCTATCTTGCTGACACAGTGTTGGATATGTCGTGATTTGAGTGATTCAAGGTTTGAGGTTCAAGGTGACATGATTTGTGTAAACGATTCTACTTAAATATTTTATGCATTCTGTCGAGGTTAATATTGTCATTTCATATATTATCCTCCCCTTTCAACCAAACTTCCCTCACGAGTCGCCACCACCCCACGTCATCCCACTTACTCACGCAGAGAGATATCAGATATAGATATATAGAGGCCTATATATATACATGCAGATATAAAATATACACACAGAAATAATTCTTGTCCTGCAGAAGTGAACCACCATGTCTCTACCGAAGCCTGAAACCACCACCACCCCTTTTCCATCAATTGAAAAATGTGATATCTCCGCCGTGAGCCACCACTCCATAGCGGCGGACCTCGATGGCACCCTTTTAATCTCCCGCTCCTCCTTCCCCTACTTCATGCTCATCGCCATCGAAGCCGGTAGCCTCCTTCGAGGTCTAATCCTTCTCCTCGCTTTCCCTCTGATTGCCATTGCCTACATATTTGTCTCTGAATCTTTAGCCATCCAAATGCTCATTTTCATCTCCTTTTCGGGGCTCAAAGTACGCGATATCGAGCTCGTCTCGCGGGCCACACTTCCAAGATTCTATGCATCAGATGTTAGGCAAGAAAGTTTCGAGGTGTTTGATAAGTGTAAGAGAAAAGTGATCATCACTGCTAATCCAACTATAATGGTGGATCCATTTGTTAAAGATTTCTTGGGAGGTGATAAAGTGATTGGGACTGAAATTGAAGTGAACCCTAAAACCAAGAAAGCTACAGGGTTTGTGAAGAAACCTGGGGTTCTTGTAGGAAAATGGAAAAGATTATCTTTGTTGAAGGAATTTGGGGAAGAAAAACCTGATATTGGAATTGGAGATAGAAAATCTGATCATGATTTTATGTCCATTTGTAAGGTCAGTTTTTCTTACAATTTCTTCTATTTGTTACAGTGAAAATATGCATATTTTATGCAGTTTTTTTTTTTAAAATAGATTGCAGTGATTTCCTTTTAATAAATGTAGTACAGTAAATAATCTCGATTCATGGATTTCTCAGTTCTAGAAATTAAAATAAGAGGATCGAACAGACTTTATTCAAACTCGTTAGCAGTAACTGTAAATTTCTTGATATTGCTCAGTTGAATATATAAAACCAACTTCTTGATTGAGAATTTCTGTGTAAAATACAGTTAATTATAATTATCATTTAATTTAAGTATTCCAAGATTAAAGAATTTGATTTTGATTTGTGATATTATTATTTTTCATAATAAAAGAACTAATATTTCTTGATTTAGGCCATAATTTTATTTCTTGATTTGTACTGGTAATATCTTTGATTTTATTTGCTTAATTTTCTAGAATCACTTTATTGTTCAAACATTAATTACTTGAGGGCCTTTTAATTAATGAAGTAGTTGAGGAAACTAATTAATTTTTTATATATATATTTTTGTTTTTGTTTTAAAAGTGGTTGAGGTAATTAATTAATTTGACTCTTGTCGTTGAAAAATAAGGGTCCATAGCATTTACTACAGCAAACTGTCATGCAGCAGAAGCCAAGTAGTGAAAGAGCAAGGCATGTATTAGTACTAGTAAAGATTAAGGACCCGTTTGGCAGGATATCTGCTTTTGCTTATACTTCTTGTAGCTTTTAGCTTCGTCTAAGAAATACTTGCTATTTGAATCGAGCAGTTCTAAGAAAATCAAGCTAGTTTGCAGTGTTTATAGGCCTTCTGTAATTTCAGTTGCATTCAATGATGGCATAAAGTTTCAATAGATTTTGATGATATGGTTTAACCTATGCTTAACAGGAGGGATACATGGTGCACCCCAGCAAAACATCTAAACCGGTTCCACTTGATCGCTTTAAAAGCCGATTAATCTTCCATGACGGTCGATTAGTCCAACGCCCGACTCCACTCAATGCGCTCATCACCTACATTTGGTTGCCATTCGGATTTATTCTCTCATTGATTCGAGTATACTTCAATCTCCCTCTACCAGAACGGATTGTTCGTTACACGTATCCTATGCTCGGAATCAACCTTGTGATCAAGGGTAACCCACCTCCACCACCCTCCACTGGGTCCCCAGGGAACCTCTACGTGTGCAACCACCGCACCGCCCTTGATCCCATCGTTATTGCCATTGCGCTTGGACGCAAAGTTTCCTGTGTGACTTACAGCGTTAGCAAGTTATCACGCTTTCTGTCACCAATCCCAGCTGTGGCCTTAACACGTGATCGTGAGGCTGATGCTGCCAGGATCAAGGCATTACTCCAGAAGGGCGATTTAGTCGTATGCCCCGAAGGGACAACGTGCCGGGAGCCTTATTTGCTGAGATTCAGCGCTTTGTTTGCAGAGTTGAGCGACAGGATTGTACCCGTGGCAGTGAACATTAAGCAAAACATGTTCCATGGCACGACAGTACGAGGTGTGAAATTCTGGGACGCTTACTTCTACTTCATGAACCCCCGGCCCACGTACGAGATCACATTCCTTGACCGGCTACCGGAGGCGATGACGTGCAAGGATGGTAAGTCGTCGATCGAGGTTGCCAATCATGTGCAGAAGGTCTTGGGTGGTGCTCTTGGATTTGAGTGCACTCAATTGACTAGGAAGGATAAGTACTTGCTGCTTGGTGGCAATGATGGGAAGGTGGAATCCATGTATTCCAAGAAATGAAATGAAATGAAATGAAATTGAATCAAATTCTCAGTAATTTGATCATATCCTAATGAGAGATAAAATCTTGATTTGATGAAAGATTAGGTTTGAGTAGGCAACCTTAATGGGGTCAATTGTTGTTTTTAGCAATGTGTATTTGTTTGTGTAGTAAACTGCTTATGAATTCTGATGTTGCTGCTGCAGATTCATATTGATGTAGTAAAATTTACTATCATTTCTTGATGATGCTTTGAATTCGAGTATTTCATAGAGTACCGGTATGTAGTATTTAACTACATTTTCTTGTCTAGTATTGTTTAGACTTTCCATGAGCCAATATGTTTGAACTACTATTTCGGAGAGGGCATTAGATAGACTTAGGGCATGTTTGGGCCGAATTAAAATTTGATTTTAATCTATGTCAAAGTCAAAAAATCAATATTAACTACATCTTTTATAGGTCCCACATCTTTTCAATCACATATTTCAAAAATTTCTATCATAATCCACTAGAAATCTAAAACAACCTCTTAGACTTATTAGCAAGAATAATGCTACTCAACGCCAGTAATGTCACAATATCAATTTAGGTGATATTATACTATAGGCTCAATAAAAGTTAAAATTTAGTGACTCATTTGATTATAAATTTAATATTAGTTGGTTTGAGCACACGTTATTTTATATCAGTACTCAGTAAATTAGTAAATTATAGACTAGTTCAAAAATGTTTGCTTTCGAGGAGATAATCAACTCTGCAACCGAATTTTGGTCTATTAATTATACATGTCACTTCTTGGAGGTATATTCAATGTCGTGTTGAATAAGGCACAGTTGGTAGTTACAACTGCCTACTGGTATTATTATGTAGATTGGTAAAGAACCGTTGGAGTTGGTGAGAGGTTACAAAACTTAATGCATAGTGGATAAACGTACAAACAATAAATTTGAATAGTTTGGTAGGTCAAATGTGGTATCTGAGTGTTTTATTGACTTGTCTCGTAAACAATACAAAACACAATCTGATGAAGTGCTAAACTTTGGATAAATTTCATTTACGGTAACTATATACTCTGATCCTCCCTTCAACTCTCGTTCTCAAGTCTTCGAAGAACGTGCATACTCTACCATTTGTTACTACAAAACATTCTAATAGTATGTGACACCGTTGGTTTTGTTGTAGTCTACAAAATTGCACTCTCAACTTCCAAAGAGTGCCATAATCAGTTGCATTTCCAAGAAGAACTAACGATTAACAATTGTATTGCCTCCTTTATTTCACTTAATCATATCTTTTATTTTGCTTGTATCCTATATAAAGTGGTAATAATCAGCTTGAATTGAAGTAAATGAAATAGAGAAATTTCTCAATTTTGTGTCGATTGTTTTGAATTCAATCTTGAATCAACAACTTGTGGTTATCAAATTTCCAGGTATTCATAAAATTAATGGCATCTAAAGACTCCCAAAATCCAGGCTTCTCAGTAATGCCGTTCCTCTTGGTCTTTTCCTTGCTTCGAGTGTAGTTTGAGAAAGAACGTGAAATGTCTCTTTCAAGGACTGTGAGATGTGTGGATTAATTGACTTCTTGGAGTTAGAATTCTCCAGGTTACAGTACTCAAAACTTCGTGTAAAAGATTTACAAAATCAGAGGGTTTTACACCGCGCTTTGCACTTGAATATACATTGCTTTCTTGCTTCCTATGAAGCAAAAGCTGATTCAAGATAGATTCAAATAATATTCTGGGATTGCAACAGGTGATGCAACTCCTATAAATAAATGGGCAGGCGATTTAAGTGCTTGAATATCTCAAGAAACGTTCTTGTTTTGCTAGTTGAAGCCCCTCTATAGACAAATAACGGAATCATGGGAGAATTCAAAGGGCCCAAAAGCTTGTGCCTACGGGGAAAAGTATTAATCAACTCCTCGCAAGGTCATTTACAGTTGAGGAGAGTTGTATCGATATTCATATTTCCATGACAACTTAAACAATTTTTTAGAAGTCTACCATTAGCGATCTTATCACAGACACTTAAAAATAAAAGATTTAAGAACACAATCGCAAAAGAGGGTAAAATTTGGAGACGACAACTACAATTTATTCAAGATTATGCGACACAAGACTACTTGAACTTCATATCTTGGTAATTCTTGTATTACAACGCGTAATTCCATTACAACACATCTACCAAGTGTTTCCATACTATACGACATATAGCCCCGGGACCTCCAAGGTGTTGTCTAGTACAGTATTTGAGAAAGCCACTTGAGTACTCTACTCAAATCACTAATATGTAATTTCCTGTTGTTTTACATGAACTGCATTGTCTCGTGTGAATGAACAATATCTGTTTATGTATCTACGTGAGTCTGGAATTATTGGTTTGATAATTATAAAAGAAAAATGTTAGTCTTAGAATCGAAGTTTCACAAACAAACCAAGAAACCATAAAATAAATTGCCGAAGCGAAATAACACAAATGAATTTTCGTCCTATTGGTCCCGAATGTTCAGCTTAAAGCCTACTTACCCGTTGAGCATTCACTACGTAGATATAGCTCGAATCCACCAAGAATCCTAAAGTACAATACAACAAATGTATGAAGAATTTCTTCACTAAGCCCCTGTTTGATCCACATTAAAATTTTCATTTTAATTACACATTCTTCAATAAAATAATATTTTTCATCACATCAATAACTTTTTCTTCTTTTTTCACCCACACATTCTCCATCAATCTACTATTCCAAAATACATTCTTCCAAAATAATGTGGCTCAAACACACCCTAAGTTTTCATTTAGCCTCTCATATACAAGTATTCACTCCACTACGCTAGTGTAATACACAATACACTCCAGAATATCACTAACAAAGATCATAACCAAAAGATCTCAATAACTGAAAAACAGAGAGAAAACACTCAAAAGAGAAGAAGACGAAGAGAAAACCCTAGATAGTGAAGGAATAAAGAATCGAAGAGTCTAGAGAGTGGGTTATAAAAGTAACCCCCAATTACTTCATCCAACGATCCAAGACATGCCAAGTGTAAAATCAAGATTACACCATTAAATAAAACAGCAAACTGGTGGCCCAACACAGAAAATAAAAGAAACAACAATTATATTTGGGTAAAGCAAAAATACAGCAGCTGTAAAATTTAATAGAATTCATTACCTTCAGACCATATTCAACATTTTCAAACAGTTTCTGAATTTGTTCAAAGGCAGCACCTTAGTGCCAAAATCAGCAGGATTGAATTCAGTTGGAATTTTGACTAAACTAATTAAACCTTTTTNGTCAACACGTTTAATCCTATCATGAAAAACATGATTTTTACTCCGGTGAATATCACTTTGATTATCAGTATATATTCTGACCATTTAATTTATAACACCAAATTCATTTAAAAGACCTTTCAACCATAGTCCTTCTTTAACAGCATCACAAGCTGTAATATATTTAGCTTCTGTGGAAGAGAGTGCAACAATCTTTTGTAATTGTGATGTCCAACTAACACATCCATCACAGTAAAAACATAGGAAGATGTAGATCTTCTTTTATCTAAATCACCTGCAAAGTCAGAATCTGTGTATCCCTTTAAGGTAACACATTCATTACATTTTTGAAATTTGAAGCCCAAATTAGTTGAACCCTTTAAATACCTTATCATCCATTTAATAGACAGCCAATGTATTTCACCAGGATTAGCCATAAATCTACTAAGGATATTTATTCCATGAGCTATGTCAGGTCTGGTGCATATCATAAGGTACATAATAGAGCCAATAGCATTAGCATAAGGTATTTTACACATTCTATCATATTCATCAACAGTTTTAGGTGATTGCTCACTAGAAAGTTTAAAATGATTTGCAATAGGCAGAGTTACAGATTTGCATTCAGTCATAGCAAACTTTTCAAGTACTTTCTTCACATAAGAACTTTGATTCACATACAAAACACAGTTTTTCGTATCGCTTTTAATTTCCATTCCTAAAATTTTCTTAGCTTGCCCTAGATCTTTCATTTCAAACTTAGTTTTAAGTTTGTTTTTAACAAAGTCAATTTTAGATCTATTTTGACAGGTAAGAAACATGTCATCAACATATAACAAGAGATAAACAGATTCAGGTCCTCCCGACCCTTTGAAGAAAAAACAGGAATCAAAATTACTTTTAGAGAATCCCAAGTTCTGAACATAAGAGTAGAATCTTTTATACCATTGCCTTGGAGCCTGTTTTAGGCCATAAAGAGATTTCTTTAACAAACAAACCTGTTCAAATTTTGATTTCAAATCAAAACCTTTTGGTTGATGCATATAAATGGTTTCTTCAAGATTACCATTTAGGAAAGCAGTTTTAACATCAAGCTGGTCTAACTCTCAGTTAAAGTGAGCTGTTAAGGCTAGTAAGATTCTGATTGAAGTGTATTTTGCAACAGTTGAGAAAATTTCATTGTAGTCAATACCATTTCTTTGTGTAAAAACATTTTGCTACAAGTCTGGCTTTATATATTTTTCCCAATGTATTTGCTTCATTTTCTTTAATCTTATAAACTCATTTACAGTCAACAATCTTTTGATGCTTATGTTTATCAACAAGGATTGTTTTGAAGTAAAGAATCCATTTCTTTTTGCATGGCTTCCAGCCAAAGTTTAGAATATTTGCTGTTAATAGCCTCTTCAAGTGTTACAGGTTCAGAATTAACAGATTCCAACTCAAAATAGAAGGTGACAAATTCATCATTGTTAATTCTGGTAGAGGGTATCCTAATTCTTCTAACCCTATCCCAGATCAATTGGTAATTTTCCAGAGAAGTATCTTGAAAAATTTCTTCAGTTTCAGATCATTTTGAGACTGATTAGTTTCAGATTGAGTAGACTCCACCTCAATCAATTTTTCAGGTTTAGTTTGACAATGTTCTTGATTTTCCAGCACTATTTTTTTTTTTAACAAAGGTGGGATGTTTAATGTTCTGACTTGAAGAGGATTTACAAGGAAATCGACTCTCATCAAAAACAACATTTCTGCTGATAATGACTCTATAATCATTTCTCTCTCTTACCCGAAGTCTATAACCCTTAGTTTCTTCTCCATAACCCAGAAAAACACATTTTTGAGACTTGGGTTCCAGTTTGCCTGTTTCTTGATGAGCATAAACAGTACAACCAAAAATCATAAGTTTGAAATAGTTTGGAAACTCTCCAGACCATAGGTGTTCAGGGATTTGAAAGTCAATAGCACTTGAATGAATTATATTTATCAGATCAGTAGCAGTTTTTAGGGCTTCTCCCATGAAGATTAGAACTAAGTAACATATATCTCACCTTTTCCAATAAGGTTTTATTCATTCTCTCAAAAATACCATTTTGTTGAGGAGTGTATGTAATTCTATATCTTAAAATCCCACATTCTTTACAAAAAGAATCAAACTCATGATTATAGAATTACAAATCATTATCTGTTCTAAGTGCTTTTATCTTCTTATTAGTTTGATTTTCAATCATAAATTTCCATTGCCTGAAATTTCGAAAAATATCAGATTTATTCTTCAAAAGAAATATCCAATTTTTTCTTGAAAAATCATCTACAATCAATAAGTAAAATCTGAAGCCACTTAAGGTATTTACAGAAGCAGCCCCCACAAGTTTGCACGTAGATACTCAAGAATAGAGGTGGATTTTTGAATTCCAGTTTTGAAAGGCAATTCAGTTTGTTTTCCAACAACACAATCGTCACAAAATTTAAGACTTTCAATGTCATCCTTTCCAAAACATTTCAGTTTATTCAAAATCATCAATCCATTTTCACTAATATGGTCTAGTTTCCTGTACCAAATCAAAGCTTTATCAGCATGAGTCTTCACAGTTGCATAACAGTTACCAACCAGAGAGTCAACTTGCAGTATGAAGATCGCATTGGATCTAGAAGAAGAAATAATCTCTTTTGAGTTAAGACTTATTTTTGTAAGATCTTTATGAATTTTTATTTCATATTCATCATCCAGTTGTCCTAAAGAGATCAAGTTTCTTTGAAGATCAAGAATATATATTGTCTGAAATAATTCAAGAATTTGATCATTATCAAGCAAGAGTTAAAGGTTACCAATTCCTTTAATTTGACAGGTCATATGGTTTCCCATTTGAACTTAACCACTGCTAAGATCATTAAAGTCAGAAAATCACTCTTTAATAGGACACATATGGAAAGAACATCCAGAGTCAAGAACCCATTCATTCAGATTTCTTTTAGTTGATGCAACACAGGTAACACCTTGTATTTCAGATTCATTACTATAAACAATGTCTGCAGACCAATCTGTATTGAGTTTAGCTTTCATATCAGATATCTTCTTAAAGAAATTTTTTATGAGATGTCCAGTCTTGCCATAGTAATAACATTTTCTATCTTGCATTTTTGGTTTTGACTGATTTTTATTTTGATTTCTGAATTTAGGAAATTGTGATTTTCCTTTCTTAAGAGAATTGTAATTGCATTGTTTTCCTTTCTTGTTCTGATTTACTTTTTCCCTTACATTCAAACCTTCTCTAAACTTAGAATCTTTAACTTCAGTTTTCAATTCAAGTTCTCTGTTCCTTAAAGATGATATCACAATGTCAACTGTAAATTCAGTTCTTCCATACTCTAAGGCATTTCTTAGATCTCTGTATCTATCACCTAAGGCATTTAACAGAGCAACAACTTGTTGATCCTCAGATAGTTCTTCATCAAAATCTATTATTTCTTAAACCAATTTGGTAAATTTATCAATGTTTTCTTCCAGATTGGAGGAGGGGTTAAATATGAAATTATAGAATTATCTTATGAGATAGAATTTATTGGGCATTGTTTTAGTTATATAAAGAGATTCAAGTTTAGCCCAAAGACCCCGAGTGTTAGTGGTTTCTCCAACCTTTCTAATTACAGTATTATATAAGTGAAGAAATATAGAACTCCATGCAATCTCATCTAGCTCCTGTCTCCTATAAACCCTAAATTCAGCAGGCCAAGAACCATCAATAGCAGCAACACATCTCCACTGTAACAGCATAGCCCTAATTTTCTGACGCCACAAACTAAAATCTCCAGACCCTCTCCGAATCTCTACTTCAAATTTATGTGCAGTAGACATGATCACAAACAGATTCACAGTAGATCCAAGTTTATCTTTCGCACATAATGCAACAAATATAAACAGTATAATAAAGAACAATAGCAAAGGTAGTATGTGATCAGTAAGTATAGGTATATGGAATAAGATTGTCAGTTTAATAGGTTTAAGGGGTGATAACCCTGTAATCCTTTACTCCTTCAGATTCCCAGATCCTCAATGAGATCTTGGACAAAGGAAATTAGAGGAGGATTAATTACCTTAATAACTAGATTAAAACAGACAAATCAATTTAATGATCGTACTAAGAAATCAGAAAAGTTCAGAGAATTATACTAGAGCTGAAACCTCAATGTTTCAGTGAAGAATGAGTGTATGAAAAATAACCGGATCAGTTTCCCAGAATGGAGTATTAAGAACCAACGAGTCACAGCAACTTAGTTTGATTGGAGCGAGTCAGGTAAAACCCCGTAAAAATGGAGTGACTCAACTCAACTCACAATCACTCAGTACGAGTTTACAAAGAACTTCAACTCAATAGCGAGTTACAACCAAGAACCACCAAGAACTCAGTAGAAGAATCAAGAATCAGAAACAAAAAGTTTGTTTTTCACACAAAAAAACACGTATAAAAAAACTTGATCGACAGCCACTAAGGATCAGAAGAATTTTAAAAAAAAGTTTTCAAAAGGATCCAATCAAGAATTGGATCATGTAACAACGAGACACAGTTTCAGAAAACCATCATTTTATTTTTAGAAAATCAAAGATTTTGAAAAAATCATTCAGATATGCAAGTCGTTTCAACTGTAAACCCTAATCCCCTTTAAAGGAAGCTTTGATACCACTTGTTGATCTCAGAATCGAAGTTTCACAAACAAACCAAGAAACCATAAAGTAAATTATAGAAACTAAATAACATAAAGGAATTTTCGCCCCTTTGAGCTCGGATGTTCAGTTTAAAGCCTATTCACCCGTTGAGCATCCACTACGTCGATATAGCTCGAATTCACTAAGAATCACAAAGTACAGTACAACAAATGTATGAAGAATTTCTTCACTAAGTTTTCATCTAGCCTCTCATATACAAGTATTCATTCCACTACACTAGTGTATATACAATACACTCAAGAATATCACTAACAAAGATCATAACAAAAGATCTCAAGAACTGAAAAATAGAGAGAAAACGCTCGAAAGAGAAGAAGAAGAGAAAACCCTAGAAAGTGAAGAAGAGCCCAGAGAGTGGGTTATAAAAATAACCCCCAATTACTTCAAAAAACGGTCCAAGACATGCCAAGTGTAAAGCCAAGATTACACCATTAAATAAAACAATAAACTGGTGGCCCAAACAACACAGCAAGGTCCAACACAGAAAATAAGAGAGGCAGCCCAAACCAGAATAGAGAGGCGGTCCAAACCAACAAAAAAGAAACAGTCTTCGACTTTTTATAAGGTTAAAGCTCATCAATTCTTTCATCCTTCTCAGAACCCACGTCATCAGATTTGCTCTTTTCAGCCTAGTGCTTCACTACAATTTCTTCTAAAGGAGTATCTCATTCTCTTCTAATAAGTTGGTCCCCGATTTTTATTTCATACGCCTTTGATTGACTCAATGATAATTCTTTTAATAGCACAAATTGGTAAACTAAAGACATCGTTGAAAGATTAGAAACAAGAGCATACCTTTAATATGTACTAAAAACTTAGATACAAGAAGTTTAAATACATTGAGGCTCAATCAAAAACTCTATGCCCTTTTGTTTTCCAATGCTAAATTATTCAAATAAAATCTGAAGTTAGTACAAAAACCACGCCAAGTGATGAAAATAATATCAAATCAATAATTTAAACCCAGCTAGTTCATTGACACCCAACAAATCAAGAATCAAGTATATAACTAAAGGATAAGGATAACAACACAGCATAATACATGTCAAGGTTGAATTGTTCCTTAACAAGATTTATAAAAAAATGAAACCGGGAGATGGCCAGTGCATCTGGTTCTTAGTCGAACTGGCCAGTTGACTGGGTTTCATCCTGATAACCTTAAGATACAATTTCTAAGCCAGCCAAGCCAGTCCGATTTTCAAAACAAAGATTTTAACTGCCAAGTTGGGAAGGTGGAATCAATATATTAACAATGCCTACACAAACTCATAAACCATTTGTACTTTATCAAGCTAGATCTTTATGAGCACAAGTGATAAGTGTATTTTATACGCTTCTTCGGGGTCTAAAATATCGATATTTGATAATTCTTCTGACAAAATATATCCTAAATTGTTGTATTTTATATTATATAGGTAAAACTCAATGGTTGAACAAGGAATCGAAAGGAAGAAGCGAAAAATGGTGAAAATGATAAAATTCAAAGTTTGAGGATCAAATTGCAGATTCAATAGTTGATTTGGACCACGAGATGATACTTAGAAGATTGCTAGGAGACAATTGGATGGAATTAGAACTAAAAAAGGAATAGAATATGATCAAAATTAATATCCAATCGCACAAGTTATATTCCAGATTTTTAGCTGAATATTGAGACCTATTTTTGGCATAATTAACGTCCGAATTGGAAAACTTTTATGTCTAGAAAGGTTGTAGCCATTTGAGCTATCGTTCCAACGTACTTTAAATCAAAGTTCTAAAACGCGTAATGCGTGGAAATGCGTTTCGATTGAGCATCAGACATTATAAGAATACGCGTGCTTATGCAAAGCATATATGTAATTATGCGTTTTCCAATTTTTAATATTTTAATAAATAAATAAAAAATAATAATGCATTCTTTGAATTTTTATTAATTACTTGATAATCAATTCCTACAATCAGATTAAACAAAAATATTGACTTGAAAAATTCTAAATCTTATCTAGCTCTTACCGGATTCCAATTCAATTTACTCTTCTACCTCTAAGTCATTTTCCGTGTCATCTGATACGAAATTATCTTCATCGGCTCCCTTATTTCAATTCGAGAATTTCTATTAGATGATAATATATTACTGTCAACTTCATCTTTATCATCACAACCATAAACAATCCAAAATTGTGCATTATTGACATCATTTGCTAATAAAGATTCTAATTTATCATTCCTTCTCTTTTTGTTCATTAACAATGCATTAAATTTGGGCTAATTTGATGTTTGTTGGGTTTAATTTACTTTTTTAAGTTATAAAAATGGGTTGAACTTCATTACGCTAATTTGAATATATTTTTAATTACAAATGTGTTGGCATTTTGGAGAATATGCGCGCATATGCGAATAACGAAATGAGTTGACCGCATCATCATACGCATACCCCATATGCGATGCATTTCTAAAACGCATCGAGAATATACGTTCATACGCGAAGCATATTCGCGCATTTTAGAACTCTGCTTTAAATCACCCCAATCGGATATCGGGAGAGAAATTTATGGTTAAAATATTGACTGTTGTGCATAGACAAAAAAATTCGCGCGCGAATGGAACTTTCCTTATTCGATTGAAACTCTTTTGGAAACCAAATTGGACGTGATATTCAAACAATTTTTGACTCCTACAAATATATAACAGTAGAATAGATAAAGGAGAGAGAGGGTGAGATATTACAAGGATTTTTAGAGAGAAAGCGATGCAAGAACACGTAGAACAACATCACATCGCGAAGATCAAATTCAAGAATTCAATTGGTGATGTCGCTCTTTACTTTTTTTTTCTGATTTTCTTCTTCCCACCATGCTAGGCTAGATTAATGATGTACTAGGGTTAGATAAACTACGTAATATGATTTTTAATTCTTAGTTTTACATTCTTAACAATTTAAAACACGTTTTGTGATATTTGAATGATTTATATGAATTTATTTTTCTCCACAATTATATGGGCGAATAATTGTGTGAGTTTGGTGGCTTATTTTATACATTCGAAAGAAGGGGAATAGGCTCGACATATATAAATCATCATAGGGTCCGATATGGAATAGAAATATAAATCAATAAGCGGACAAGATTCTTGATAATACAAACCTGACCTTTTTCCATGGTGAACCTAAGTGTACTCAGATCAACAACCGTGAACTTCGCCTCAATTGCTCCAATTCTTGCAACATTTGTCTATTTCATAACAAATTTTGATACGATTTCCTGACATAGAATATGCAGAATAAACCTCAACTATTCAACAGTTAAACATGGATTGTTTTAGCCCAAATAAAGTATTAGAATGGCATAAGATCCTCAATTGTCTAGATCCTTAATGTACTATTTGGCAGATTCGGATTTAGAATTAGAAACATTTCCATTCAAATGAATCAATTTTTTGAATTAAAATGTAATTTCAAGCAGCTTTAGAACCCCGTTTTTCTTCCTTATTGATAGAAGGTCTTTAATTATCTTCAAATCCAATGAAAATTTAACGATTTGGTGTCTTATTTTCAAAATTTTAAGTTAATTACCAGTAGTATAAACTCGCCTTGCTCTGGCCAGTGCTGGTTCGGAGCTTCACGATCCCGAATACAGTTCTGAATTGGCGCTTCATCATTTTCATCCTGGATTTCAGAGACGTTTATTTTGTCAAAATCAGTAGGGAACGGGTCGAAGTTAGGTTTCTTCTTGTTCTTGCCCCATTTTTCTCTAGGCCTCATCCTCTTATTGTTGATGACATTGTCTAGATCGTCAGAAATGTGGATCCGCCACTTCGCTGCATCGACGAATCTATACATTGTGCATGCTCGAGTGGCGACTAGGAGCAGAAGGGAGAGGCAAATGGAGCTTATCATCAGCATTGATGTGGGCATCAATGGAGTTTGGTTACAAGTATCTAAAATAATGATATGCATGATCTTGTGCATGATTTATATCGTTTCTTTCACCATGCACTCGTTCTCAAAATTTAAGTCTTTCCCATTATCCTTCCTAATCTCAGGTTCTATATTATTTTTTTTTTTTATCCCTTGAGCTCCAAATTCCGTTATAGTGTATCCTATGAGCTCAAACGTGCCTTCCTTCTTGTGCTCGTGGGACCCTCATCGCCTACCAAGACATGGGAGATCACACTTGTATCGATGGTTGTCCAACAAGACTCATCTCCCACCTATCACAAGGGGTCAACTGACCTCCTCACAAAGTAGATAAACCCATATATAAAATCGGGGCTTAGCCTATGTATACATGTTCAACTAGCCCAACCTCAATCTCAAGGCCAACAAGGATCTTCTAACGTTGCCTGCATACCAATGTTGGACCTTCAATACCCTATCATTAGTTACCCTTAATGTTGGGAGCCTTACAAAGTATATTTATCCAGTGTTCTAAAAAGCGTAAAGCATAGCTAGGCGTGGAGGCCAAGAATATATTGTGGGATGCCATCTTGATGACTCCTAATTTTTCAGAGGGAAATGCTAGATGTATGAAAGTCCCCTCACATGGGAGGGGGCCCGTGATTTTTTAAAATCAAGATGGCATCCACAATGAGATTCTAGTTATGGCATAAATCATAGGTTGAAGCCTAGTTAAATCTGCAAAATTACTCTTTCTAGTTCGACTATTAACTAGAAGAAGAATCAAAGTGCAAAAGAATGTTGGATCAGCACTTCAGAAGTGGAAGATAAGGACCTCTTATCTCTCTCTCTCTCTCTCTCTCTCTCTCTCTCTCTAGAGCACATACTATTGATTGATCAAATCATTCAATCATAGTCCAACATATCTTTTAAAGATCTTGAAATTCGGATAGAGCACAAGCACACAGAATGTAGACCCGATCTTACCTACTCTTGATGAAGAAAGTCAACACCGACATAATCTATAGCTGACGAGCC
>CAIGRP010029117.1:0-12714 GCA_903798385.1 Fraxinus cuspidata | reverse complement strand
ATTCATCTCAAAACCAAATGAGACAATTATTTGATGAAATTTGTGATACCATTACAAGAAACCAGCTTAAGCCCATAAATGAATTTCTTTAATTTGTAAATCATCTGCCGTAACTTAAGTTTAAAATATATCACAAATGCACAATAGACTTAAAAGAGTCTTTCGTAGAAATCGGAGAAAAAATCTTTTTAATTTCAATGTCTTCTTTTTTAGTAGAGTCATTTGCAATAAGACGAGCTTCATATCTCTCCACATCATCCTTCAAATCCCTCTTAGTTTTAAATATCCAGTTACAACCAATGAATTTTGCACCTTCATGCAATATGATGAGTTCCCAAACGTCATTGATACTCATAAAATTTATCTCTTTATGCAAGATATCAATCAACTATTGAGAATGCTTTGCATGAATTGATGAAAGTGGATTGATCAGATCTTCTTTTATCAATCTATGTCATCCTTATTTTCTAGGAGAAAGATTATAAAGTCATCTAAAATTGCTTCTTAAACAAGATCTAGAACAAGAAGTTGTTCATAGTCCTGATCATTATCAATTGCAACAGAAGGAATATATACATATTCTTCCTCCAAGACAAAATCCCTAACCTTATAACCTTATCTTCCTCGCAAACTCTACATTTTCAAGGAATCGGACATTTCACATTTCGAAAATTGGTATAATAGAGGGATCTTTAAAAATTTGTAACCCCTTAATAGTTGATTTACTTGTAACTATATTGAGAATTTAAGTTGTAGTCTTTAGTACTTCTTCCTATAGAGATTTTGGCAAGGAAAAATGACTAATTATACTCCTTACCACGTCCTTAATTGTTTTGTTTCATCTTTCAATAACACCATTCATGCCAGAGGACCTTGACATGGTGTACTGTGGGAAGATTTCACATTCCTATAGGAATTTTTGCAGAAGGTCCAAGACATTGTTCTCTTGATTCGTCATATCTGCCATCCATCACAGCTAGATCTGACATGTTTTATGGTTTTGTTAAGTTGATTTTCAATCTCAGTCTTATATGCCTTGAATATGTCAAGTATTTGGGACTTCTTATAAACGAGATATAAGTAACCACAGTGAGAAAAATTCGTCTATAAACATACTAAATTACTGTTGACCATTCCAAGATGCCGAAATGAATGGCAAACAGATATTCGTATGAATTAGTTCTAACACGTCCGAAGTCCTATTGGCACCTAATCTCCTTATGTTTGCTTGTTTTTCCTTAATGTAATTGACATAAAACTTAAGTCTGAAAAATTAAGGGAATCAAGAATTTCTTCTAACACAAGACTTTCCATTTGCTTTTAAGAGATGTTACCTAATCGCTTGTTTCATAACGAAACAAAATTTTCATTAGTTAACTTATGTTTAATACCATGTGAATTCACATCAAGGTTTTTTGTAAGAGACAACCGTATTAAGTAGATATATGCTATCGTAACCGGATAAAGAACTGGTACCCACAATATTTGAATTAAGAAAAAGATCAAACTGACTATTTTTAATTGAACAAGAGTCCGAATTTGTCCAATAAAGAAATAGAAAATAAATTTCGTCTAAAAGAAAATATCCCAAATGTCTCTTTTAAATTCAAATAATAATAATAACAACATGTTTTTAATGATAACTTAAGGTTCCTATAGCCTCAACTTTGAATGATTCGCCATCGTCCCCCACATAGATGAATCATTCCGTATCAATTGGCTTTTGGTTGNAACATGTTTTTAATGATAACTTAAGGTTCCTATAGCCTCAACTTTGAATGATTCGCCATCGTCCCCCACATAGATGAATCATTCCGTATCAATTGGCTTTTGGTTGTTCATGCAACTCCGTATAAACACACTTATGTGAGTAGTGATACCGAAATTTATCCGCCAAGTGTGTCTAGGTGTTGACACTAAATTAACCTTAAAATAAACCAAATTGAGAAGTGTATTTTTCTTGAGAAGTGCATTTTTCTTTACACGCCAACGTGATTTTTAGTACAGATTCGCTTTATGTATCCCAAATTCTCACAAAATTAACAGCTAGATTTATCATTTTCAAGCTTTTGCTGTTTATATTGAACCAAACCTGATGCAACTTTCATATTCTTTATAACTTGTCCTTAGAGGTACGTGCCAAGTGAGTGATATCGGTTTTATCTTACTTTAATCTTTCTTCTTCTTGCACACAATATGGAATGAACTCATTACGTGTTTACTTTCCCTTTTGACAGTTGTAACTGACTTTAAATTAGTCGAATTGTGCAAGAATAGAAATCAAAACTAAATGCACGAGCAAATCATCAGACATCTCAAAATTTAATACTTTTAGTCTTGAATCAAGATGAGATACATCCATGATCTTATATTTTCTTTACCCTTATACATTAGTGAAACTAAGTTCGCCAAAAGGCATTATAGTTTCGGCCTTATTGCATTTTGCAAAGCGTTTTTCGATTTCTTCAAGAAACTCCTTGGTAGTAGTTACCTAAGCGTCTCTAAATGTTAATGGAATATAATTGATTAGTTGACAGATATTATATATGTAAATGAGTTATTCGAATAGAAAACTTAAACCTAAATAACATGTTCATGTAGGAATCTATATTGGACAATCAATAATTTCAAATAAAGGTGAACCCCATTACAAGAGACCGAACGCAACATTGATATTTTATCTTTGAACAGAAATACCAACTTGTAGGTGGACCTCTTGGTGTAGTAATAAAATATTGACAATAAATTCGATCAAATATCAAATCTATCTTTGGACCAACTCAATGTTCATATAATGGAAAACTTTACAATTGTTACATATTTATTACCACATGTGTGTTAATAATTTAGCCAAATATTAACCTTCATTTGGGCTGATTAATATTCGCATGAATTACGTACACACAAACATCCTAATATTTTAAATAAATAAATTTAGACAAGAGATGTTACTTTGATAACATGTTGTTTTAACTAATTTATTTTAAATAAATTAGTAATCCGAAAGAAAATATTAAGCACCAAGATTTGAAAGATTATCCCTTTGTATCTTCTTTTTTTAACAGGAAAAAATTAAATTCAATAACCCAACGCTGCAACGTCCAAAACCGAGCGCTATAGCGCTGCAACGCTCTACAGGCTGACGTTCAACCCACACGCAACTGATTAAATGATAATATCCCTGTCTAAGCAAACTCTTTTCCAATGAAAAAAATTGTCCTTTTAAGCATCTTGGCAGGCTTTATTGGCACAAGAGGTGGATCTGTAGTTTGGATAAGAGATAATAATAAATTGCTCTGAAATTGTTGTTGTTGCAATGACCCATAACTTCTCGAAGATCGAATATCCAATGACATTGTAGTCATTGTTGACCCCTCAAGTCCGAATTATCACGTCTCATCTCCCCCCTCCTCTCATCCGCACATAATCAACTATTGAAGCTACCCTTAATTTAAAAAAAATTGTAATCTAATTCTTGAATCTCTCTCACTTTATCCATAATTATATGCAGATAATATCAATTCCAAATACAGTATAACTTGATCTTGGAACCTAAATTCTATCGTTACAAGTTTCTACGAGATTCAATTAATTCACAAAATGCCAAAAAAACCAAAAAGAAAAAATAAACAAAAAAGTAGGCTGCCTAATTGATTCTCATATAAAAATCAAGTAAAAGTCAAACTTTTGAAGTTTGTACCATTTAAACAAACAAAATTTGTTTCTTGATCGGGAAAAAAATAAAAACCAAAAACTCAATTAAAAAAAAAAATTCCAAAAAATTTTGAAATTAAATTCCCAAAAATTCTTGATTTTGAATTTTATGGCTAAAATTCGCATCCTTATATTGTAAAACACAACATATGAATTTCAACCCTAAAATTTATTTATTTATTTTATTGTCGATGGTTTAATATGGAGTCGGCTCTGATACCACTTGTTAAACTTTATGAAACTTTAAACTTGAAAACCTAATAACTTTATTGCCAAGATTCTCTATGTCAAATTATCAAGAAAATTAATGATGCAGAACTTTAGGAATAATTCTTTAATGTCGGATCTTGAATCTAAATTATTGGTTCTTGACTTATTAATCTTGATTTTGGTTTCTTGCTCTATAATATTAATTGACTTGCTCATAAATTTAATTGCTCAAATCCCTTTTCTTGATTCTTTTTTTTTCCAATCTTTGTTTATTATTGTGGGTTTTTGAATTTTCCTTTTCAATATGCTCTCTTATATTCTTGTGTTGATGTGATGACACAAATAATGTAAAGTTGCATATGAATTGGGGATCATAACACTATTTGTAATTTTCATATGTATTTCATCAAATATAATCATAATGGATCCGGTCTCAACACACATAATTCGGTTCATACTTTATTTAGTGTCCTAAGTACAACAATTTAATTCTTTATTAGATCATTTTAATTGAGCTCAATTCTAAGATAGTTTTATACACAATTAATTATATAAGTAGGCTCACATGACAAAATGATAAACCCAACGTGTAAATCTTGTTCCTTTGGATAATCGATCATACTAGATGGCTGTTTTTTTTTTTCACTAATTACTCGTGTTATTGTTTACCGTTGAAAGAGTGCAAATTTTATGAGTACATATTCTGTTACTTTATAAAAAAATGATAAAATTAATGTTTATTTACAGTATGTGGTGTCCTAGGTCAACAACAATGAAAATCTTTGCCTAGGTCGCCGGCAGCCTATCGTTGTTCCGTGACCAACAAACTCAGAACCTGGACAAATTATCCAAGCTGGAAAATGCTTACGTGGCTTATATTGGGCCCAAATGTCGGCCCATTAAAAACACGCTGACATCAAGTGGCCCACAATGTTCCCCTGCAACACCCTATATTCCTATTCCAATAATATTTTGCTGTTGACACAGACCAATGCTCCGTCAAAGTCCGTCCAAAGTTGTTAAATACACTACTATTCAATTTCTTTGGTACCTAATTTAAGTTTTAAGAGTTGGTTTGATTTTCATTATTTTTAAAATATATTTTTTTATATTTTTTTTCAACCATACATTTTTTTAATAAAATAATATTATATACAAATTCAAAATTTTTTCTTAATTTTTTAACCACACGTTTTCATCAATATACTATTCAAAATATATTATTTGCCAAATAATAGGGTTCAAATAAGGACCAAGTATTCTAATATCATTAAATTATTATTGTTATTATTATTTACGAAAATTTGATGGACACATGCTAAAGCACAACGAAGATTGAATATTATTATTAAGTCCCCGTTTGGTTTGGATTAAAATTCAATTAAAATTTGAAGTAAAAGTTAATAATTAATTTTAACTACACATTTCATGGTATTTACAACTTTTCAACTACATAATTTATCAACTGTTATCGAAATTTATCAAGTACTCGATCTTAATCTCTACCAAACACGGCTTAGTAAGAAATCAAATATTGTGCCTCTTTCCACCTGTACTTCATATAGTGGCAAAACATTTCCAAAACCCTCACTTTTTTCGCTATATAAACCCGTGTCCATTCTCTAATTGCACCACCAAATACATACAATTCCTTCTCCAAATAATTTTTAGATCTTTCACTTTTGATAAGATATAATGGCCGTTGAGTCCACTGTCTCAACTCCGATGGCCAATACCGAATGCGAAAAACAAGCTAAGGCTCTTCAATTTATTGAAGAGATGACTAAGAATTGTGATGCAGTGCAAGAGAAGGTTATAGGTGAAATTCTGCGCAGAAATGCTAACACTGAGTACCTGCTGAGGTTTCAACTTAATGGTGCTACCAACCGTGATACGTATAAGGCTAAGGTCCCTGTCGTTACGTACGAGGATCTTCTGCCGGAGATCCAACGTATTGCAGACGGTGACCGGTCTCCTATCCTCTCCTCGCACCCCATCTCGGAATTTCTTACCAGGTAACTAATATGAATTTATCTTTCAATTATGCATTTAATCATATTATGTATATATATGCGCGCGCACACAATTTGGGGTGTTTTTACTCAGGTTTTGTAGAATCTTGGCTAGGTTAAGATGGTGGAAATCTTGTAGATTATTACTTTCAGATACATCTTTTTCACTCAAATGAACACCATGTCTTGTGCTTGATTAAAATCGGATATGCATAACTGAGATATATAATGAATAAAATTATTGTGTTTCTTTGTTAAGAAAGTACACACACAATGGATCCACTCCACATATGTCATTATTAATTAATATAGAATTAACTTTAAAGTCAGATGAAAGCCATGTTTTTTAAGTAAGAATATGATATTTTCCAGGGATATTGCAAAAGAGAACAAGCTAGATCTCAGCTATATTTTCTGCTTTAAAACTTTCAATACTTTTGAAACTGCATTAATATTGTAAAAAAAAAAAAATTGTAGTTCGGGGACGTCGGCTGGCGAACGAAAGCTCATGCCAACGATTGCAGAAGAGATGGACCGCAGACAGCAGTTATACAGCCTTCTCATGCCTGTGATGAACCTGTGAGTAACCTCGTTTTAACTGTATATATTTAATTTCGTCCTAAGTAAAATATTAATTAGATTTCATTATTTTTCTTTGAATAAATCTTATTAACTCTTAATTGTAAACAGCTATGTACCAGGACTAGACAAAGGGAAGGGCCTTTACTTTCTATTTATTAAGGCCGAAACCAAGACTCCAGGTGGGCTAGTGGCACGTCCAGTCCTCACAAGCTACTACAAGAGTGAGCAATTCAAGAAGAGACCATATGATCCTTACTTGGTGTACACTAGCCCTAACGAAGCCATTCTATGTGCTGATTCTTTCCAAAGCATGTATACACAGATGCTATGTGGCCTAATCATGCGGGAAGAGGTCCTCCGAGTCGGGGCTGTCTTTGCCTCCGGCCTACTCCGGGCCATCAAATTCCTTCAATTCAACTGGAGACAACTTGTTGATGATATCTCGTCCGGGATATTAAACGCTAGAATTACAGACCCTTCTATAAAAGGATGCATGTCCAAATTTCTCAAACCTAACCCTGAACTCGCTCAGTTCATTACTAAGGAGTGTGACGGTGAGAATTGGGCCAGCATCATCCCAAGAATTTGGCCAAATACAAAGTACCTTGATGTGATTGTTACAGGTGCAATGGCTCAATACATTCCTATCCTTGATTATTACAGTGGTGGGCTACCACTTCCTTGTACTATGTATGCCTCATCCGAGTGTTATTTTGGGCTCAATTTAAAGCCAATGACCAAGCCTTCTGAAACATGCTACACCATCATGCCTAATATGGGATACTTTGAGTTCATCCCACATGATCCAGTCAATCCCATGCCATTGCCACGTGACTCTCCACCCCGTCTGGTTGACCTGGCTGATCTGGAGGTGGGAAAAGAATACGAGCTTGTGATCAGCACGTACTCAGGGTTGTGTCGTTACAGAGTTGGTGACATTCTCTTAGTCAAAGGGTTCTACAATTCAGCACCCCAATTCCAGTTCATGCGGAGAAAGAATGTTCTCTTAAGCATTGATTCAGACAAGACCGATGAGTCAGAATTACAGAAGGCAATTGAAAATGCTTCCGAGCTACTAAACGAATTCAATACTAGAGTAGTTGAGTACACTAGTCATGGTGACACTAAGACAATCCCAGGACATTATGTTATTTACTGGGAATTGCATGTAAAAAACCCAGAAAATGCTCCAACTCATGAGGTATTGAACAAATGCTGCTTAGTCATGGAAGAGTCGATGAATTCAGTCTACAGGCAAGGTCGAGTGGCGGACAACTCTATTGGACCACTTGAAATAAGGGTGGTGAAAAATGGCACATTTGAAGAGCTCATGGACTATGCAATTTCAAGGGGTGCTTCAATTAATCAATATAAGCCTCCAAGATGTGTTAATTTCGCACCCATTCTTGAACTGTTAAATGCCAGGGTGGTCTCGGCTCATTTTAGCCCCTCCACCCCACACTGGACCCCAGAACGACGAGGTTGACCTAGTAGGTAACGGTCCTCTGAACGTTACAGAAATTTCGTCAAAAAAATCTGGCTAGCCAACAACAAACATGCCTCTGAGTCTGTGGACCAAAAAGAAAGAATATTTCGAAAGAATATCTCTCCCTCTCCCTCTCCCTCTCCCTCTATATGTAAACTTATATTGAATATTGATGTGATCTAAGCTTAGAAAGTGTATTGCTTTTAGCTTATATGTCTTATATGTCTTTTGAAATTTGCAGGGTGTGGTCTTAGTCTTGTATTGGTTTTGTGCATAGGTTCAAGTAATCT
Source organism: Fraxinus cuspidata (assembly GCA_903798385.1). Classification (NCBI taxonomy): domain Eukaryota; kingdom Viridiplantae; phylum Streptophyta; class Magnoliopsida; order Lamiales; family Oleaceae; genus Fraxinus; species Fraxinus cuspidata. The sequence continues at coordinate 4,420 of CAIGRP010029117.1, read as the reverse complement.
GTACGCATGATGTAATTGCGTTTATGATGTTCTTTCCTAAAGTTGAATAAAAAGCCGTCGAAAGTATAATTTTAGTGTGAACATATCTTATTTGTCTCATCAAAATCTGATATCAATACGGATTGTAAATTAATTAATTGTGATAATGCTTCGACTTTTATGTGCATGGATTTTAATGCACATGTTACTTGCTACTTGAATTCTTTTGTCTAGCTAGGGTTCCTGTATGATTACTCTACTCTTCTTAGACATGAAATAATTCAGAGAGTCAAAGAATATAGATAATTCAAGTTTTTTCTTAGCCCCGTTTATCTCTCATTCTTTCAAAGCTCTTTTTTCTACGTATTCATTTTTAATCACATTCACGCAATAAAATATTCTACACGTAAATCCTAAACTTTTCCATATTTTTTAACCACATATTCTCCAAAAAAATTATTATTCAAAACAAAATTTTTTTTTTTTTAAAAAAAGGCTACCGAATAGGGGCTTAATCAAGGGCCTAACATGTAGACTTTTATGGGATTAATGTCTAATCTCGGACTACCAAGGGCAATCTAACACGAAACTAAAATCTAAAGCAAGAAAAGAATAATTTAAGATGGTTCACTCTCGATACGAGAGCCACAATAGAATTTCACTATAACGGAGAAAAAAAAAGAAAAAGAGGATTCTATACCATGTGACTTGTCATTTCTCTCTTTTATCTCTAGAAAAAAAATGACTCGTCTCAATAATTTTTTACATAAATAAATTATTAAAACGATCTAATATATTTACATACATTTTCTAATATAGTCCTACAACATTATAATTATGCCCCCGTCTACCTTAGAATTTTTATAGTTAGATGTCGATGAGATTTGGATTTCAAAGTTTTTATATTTTTAAGCATAAATAACTTTCTTTGGTATAGTTTGGACGCACATAATAAGGTCTTAGCTAGTGGATTCCACTGGTTGTATGGATTTCAGTCCTTTATTTTTTTTTTTTTTTTATCTTTTTAATATTATTGAGATTGGGGACAAATGTATGTTATTCAGGTATGATCATACGTAATGCTTGCGTTGCTAAACACATTATTAATGTATTAATTAAATAAGTTTTTATAGTATTAATTAACTTATATACTTTTCTGTGTTTTTTTGGCAGCATATTACAGGACATTTAGTCTGTGGATGTCTCTGAATGTGTTGGTTCCTTACAAAACAAGATGCTCTTGCAGTCTTGCTACTTAAACAGACCAACGTCAGAACGTAAAAACCACCCAACGTTGTCATATATTGCAACAGAGAAGAATTTCAACTTCAAATGATAAAAATCTCTCATATGGTTTGTTGCAATTTTAGCCCCAAGTAGACAATATTGCATTTTAAGTAATATATGATGAGTAGATAATTGGACTCACGAGGACTCATTATCTACTTGATACTTTTGGTCAAAATTAGTTCTAATTTGGAATACACGGATATTGATTTTGAATTATTCTAATTATTAATTAAAATAAGTAATTAAAAGTAAAAATGTCTTGAAATATAATCAAAGCACAAGGGCACTAGAACCTCGAATACACCATTGTCAACTTACTTTAATCTTCAAGTTCTTGTTATTAAACAATTCTTATTTGATGCTGACAATCGATATTTCTTATATGCTAATTTTCTATCTCGAGATAAACTAATATAATTTTTATCTAAGACTCAACTATGTCTTTATGAAGTGTACGGATATATAAAAATGCGAGATAAAATTAAGGTATCAATTAAGATTGAATTACGCATAGAAGTATATCTTTATCCTTATAAGACCTAATATTTTTTACTATTTGAGCTATAAACATGAATTATCTCTTGGTCTCTTCATGAATCTTAAAAATAATCCTAAGATTAGCTAGATAATAGAATGACAAAACAATTCAATAACAAAAAATCAATTACAACAAGAACCAAAAACTGAAAACAAGCAATTTATAGATTATACGAATCAACAATGTTTATCTATGATCATAGCAACAAAAAAATTATTGATTACAAAAATATAAGATATTTGATGAATATGTAATCCAGATAATGATTGTGGAGAACATAATCTTCCTCTTTAAAATTATCCAAGTCTCATATAGAATTCCTTGTAATGTTTGCTCCAAGATGTATTATATAGTGTTGTACGTTATGTACCTTAGTGTTTTGATTAATGAGACTTGAAATGTATATGGGGCTCAAAAAGACATAAAAAATAGTCTAAAATAACCTAATTTGACATAAATTGGGTTTAGCTTGAAATGAAGGGTTTTCCATCAGACGTTTTACGAGGCACCTTAGTGTAATGCGTGCGCATAATACCGAAGCTGCATTGCCTTGTATATGCATTGCCTTGTTATTTTCAATAATACTGTGTGCACAGGGTAGGTGATGGAGGATTTTGACAGGCGCTACATTGGCATCTAGGGGTGACAACCCAGCCGAGTGGCTCGTCGGCTCGACTCGTCAAAAACCAGCCACAAACCGCTCGGGCTCGTCTTTTGGGTGACAACCCAGCCGAGCGGTTCGTCAGCTCGACTTGTCAAAAATTAGCCACAAACCGCTCGGGCTCGTCTATCCTGCTCGGCTCATTTTTTGACGAGCGGCTCGTGGGCTCGTCAAAATCAAGGATTTTTTTTTTTCAAAAGGCTTATCTTATATAAAAAAAAAATGACGAGCTCGCAAGCCGAAACTCGGCTCTGCCCATGAGCCACTAGTTCACGGGCCGAGTCGAGCTCGACTCGCGAGTAACGATCCACGAGCACGAGCCGAGCTCGCTCGGCCCATTTCTACCCCCTAATGGCATCACCTATATGGTTTTTTTTCCCTCAATCATTTCACAGTGTCCATTTTGGTACTCAAATTTTATGATTTCTTCCATTGAATTTTCAAATCCGTCCAATTGAGTCCCAACACTTTTTGACTTTCGTCAAATGTTATCCTTTTGTTTAGTTAATGCTTAAAATCATTTTCTTTTGCTTTGTTCACCTTCAAATTGAGAATTTTTCTACAAAAGTCAATTACAACACATTGAGTTGAATTTCACTCAATTAATCCATTATTATGTTAATATAGAAACTTAGATAAACATGTAAAACACACTTATTAAACACTCAAAAACAGAACTTCTCTAGTCTTTATCAAATTCTTATACTCGCAGAATCTTGTACATGCAAAAATAGAGAACATGCCAATTTTGTTGGACACTTCTCCACGAAGACTTCACATTCAAAATTGAGAAATGTAATAGTACTGAGAACCAAAATAACATCAAAAAAGAATTTGGGTTATCTTTTGCACAAACGGTATGTATGTATGTATGTATGTGAATAGCCAAATTCAATTATCATATAGGTCCAATTAAAATTACATAAAAGAATAGAGCTTAAAGTTGGTTCCATCTCAACTCTCAATCGTCCAATTTTTCATTTCCCACTCTGCACACCTCCATACTGGATATTTAGTCTCTCTACTGGGGTGTCCTTTCTAAAGTAGCTCTCAAATCACTTATAATTTTTTGGCTCAAGTTTGGATGGATCGAACCAATATAAAAACTATCTAGACACACGAGGAGTCTCATAATTTTGAGTGTCTCAACCTCAAGCTTTCATTGTCAAGTCAACCCCAATAGTTATTTAGATCCCAAAATCGTAGTGTCCAAAACTTATTGAGGCATGCAGCTCTTCTCCCGTTTCATATACTTGCTTTTATATACTTTGTTTTTCGTGACATTTTGTTTTATTGTCCTTATTGTGATGTTTTATAGAGTAGCTTTCGCTCGTGTAAACATAGGCATCTTTTTTATTTTTTGTCATAACTTGTGCAACACCTTTTATTTAGAATAATAGTTGGGATTAGATTTCCAGCATACAGTTAATACCTAACTTTAACTTGTTGGTCAAAACTACTCCATACATTCTTGTACAGAATCACCACTTATCCAAATAGTCACATTTATCGGCTCAACACCTCCGAACTTATCCCAAATAGGTTGTAATTTATATGATGAGTGAAAGGCATTTTAGCACAATTTGCAGCCTAGTTCTATCAACTCAAGAATACGTCCTATTACATAAAATTTTCCCTCCTAAATAACCATCAGGATTGTCTATGTGCTCATGATGACCATGAGATTAGGGATGCCAAAAAACCCGTCCTACCCGATGCCAGTGAGCCTCGTCCCTGAATAGGTTGGGATTTAATTACCCGTCTAACCGAGAATAGGGATGGCAACAGGGCAGGGCGGGGCGGGGGCGGGGATACCTCCCCCGCCCCATCCCCGCCCCGTTCCCCGTTTAAGGCGGAACGGGGACGGGGCGGGGCGGGGCGGGGGTTATTCCCCGTTTACTCCCCCGTTTAAATTTTTTTTTTTTTTTTTTTTTTTTTGTTTATTTATTTTT
>CAIGRP010029116.1:0-10374 GCA_903798385.1 Fraxinus cuspidata | reverse complement strand
AGTCAAAAATTTCTTAGCAAATATTTTCCACCGAAAAGGTTTACAAAGCAGAGGGACAAGATTACCACATTCCAACAGCTGGACTCGGAATGCTATTCAGATGCTTGGGAATGATACAAGGGTTTACTCCGCCAATGCCCACAACACAGATTGCAGATATGGCTTCAGGTACAGTACTTCTACAATGGTCTGATCCAACAAGCAGGGCTAACGTAAACTTCACATGCGATGGTTCTATCACAAAAAGAACTGCGGATCAGGTCTACTAAATCATGGAGGATCTAGCATTCACAAGTACACGCCTATTGAAAGAACGAGTGGAAAGAGAGCTGTAGGGGTATTCTAAGTTGATTCTTTGACAGCAATTGCACTTTGACCTATTGAAAGGACGAGTGGAAAGTGAGTTGTTGGGGTCTTCTAAGTTGATTCTTTGACAGCAATTTCAACATAGTTGGCATCTTTGGCACAGAAAGTTGATCAGATGAACGTAGCCCAGGCAATAGGATCAAAATGCAAACATTGTGGAGGGAACCCGAGAGTGTTGATTGTAATGTAGGATCTCCTTTTGTTCAGACAATGGAGGATGTAAACTACGCTAAAAAATTTTCAAAGGTAGCAACACAATCCAAATCCTAACACTTATTACCCAGGCCGGAGAAATCACCCAGGTTTTCAATGGAGCAATAACCAGGGTACTCAGATTGTACCACAGCAAATTGCACCGCCAGATTTTCAATAGAATGAGAAGAAGTCTTTATTAGAAGAACTCGTGATGAAGTTGGCAGAAATATCTACTCAACATATGCAGAGTACGGATAAGAGCTTACAGGTTCAAGGAGCTACCATAAAAAAATTGGAAAATCGGATGGGATAGTAGTGAAGATACTTTCAGATAGACTACCAGGAGCATTGCCGAGTGACACCGAAATGAATCCAAATGAGCACTGTAAAGCTATCACTACTCGCAACGGGGTACAGTTACCTGAGATAAATGTGAAGAGACAAATTGCTATAGAAGAGAAGGTATCTACCCCGATTAAGGAGTACTTAAAGGAATCAGAACAATACAAAGAACAAGAGAAGTATCAGAGGATCCAAAGATTAAGGTAACCACTCCCGCTAAAGAAATCATTTAACAACTCCCATTCCCACATAGGCTACAAAAGCATAAGTTGGACAATCAGTTTTTGAAATTTCTTGAGGTATTCAAAAAGCTGCATATTAATATACCATTTGTAAATACATTTGCACAAATGCCCAGCTACGCAAAATTCATGAAGGAGATACTTACAAGCAAGAAGAAGCTGGAGGAGTTGGGGACGGTTATGTTGAACGAAGAATGTAGTGCCATCTTGCAAAATAAACTACCACCTAAACTAAAGGACAGGAGGAGTTACTATTTCTTGTACCATTGGTGAAATGACAGTTGATAAGGTTCTTTGTGATTTAGGTTGTGATTTAGGTGCTAGCATTAACCTTCTGACTTACTCTATTTTTTGGAAACTAAACTTAGGAGAGGCACTGGCAACATTAATCTCTTTGCAACTGGCAGACAAGTCCGTATAATTTCCTAGAGGAACTATTGAAGATATACTGGTGAAGGTAGATAAATTTATCTACCCGACAGTTTTCGTCATTTTGGACATGGTTGAATTTATTAAATATATACTGGTGAAGGTAGATAAATTTATCTACTCGCCAGATATCGTCATTTTGGACATGGTTGAAGAAGACGAGGACGTGCCATTGATATTGGGAAGACCATTCCTTGCAATATGTCGAGCTTTAGTAGATGTTCAGAAGGGAAAATTGATGCTGCGATTGAATGATGAGACAATTCAACATCTTCAGCGCAATCAAGTACCCTATTGAATTAGACAGTTGTTTACACATTGATATGGTAGATTTAGCTGTGGAGGAGACTTTCATTCTAGAGCACCCTCAAGACCACTTGGAGAATAAGCCAACAGTGGAAAATCAGCGCAGATTGAATCCCACCATGAAGGATGTCGTGCAAACAGAGGTATTAAAGGTCCTTGATACAGGCATCATATATCCAATCTTTAATGATTCATGTCATGCCAAAGAAATGAGAGATTACAGTGGTAAATAATGAGAATAATGAGCTGATACCGACAAGGTCAATCACGAGATGGAGAGTGTGCATAGACTACATAAAGCTGAATAATGCAACTCGAAAAGATCACTTTCCCTTACCCTTCATTAATCAGATGTTGGAAAGACTTGCGGGGCATTCACATTACCGGTTCTTAGATGGGTACTCAGGTTATAATCAAATTGCAATGGCTCCAGAGGATCAGGAGAAGACTACACTTACGTGTCCCTATGGTACCTTTGCATATAGAAGAATACCATTTTAGGTTATGTAATGCTCCTNATCAGGAGAAGACTACACTTACGTGTCCCTATGGTACCTTTGCATATAGAAGAATACCATTTTAGGTTATGTAATGCTCCTCCCACATTTCAGCGATGCATGATGGCAATCTTTTTTGATATGGTGGAGAAAGTCATTGAAATCTTCATGGATGACTTTTCGGTGTTTGGTTCATCATTTGAGAGTTGCCTCTCAAATTTGGGAATGGTTTTGCGGCGATGTGAGAAAACAAACTTGGTGTTAAACTGGGAGAAGTGTAACTTCATGGTGCAAGAAGGAATAGTACTGGGGCACATGATTTCAGCAAACTGTATCGAGGTAGATAAAGCAAAGATTCAGGTGATAGAAAAGCTACATCCACCAACTTCAGTTAAGGGAGTACGTAGTTTCCTCAGCCATGCAGGGTTCTACGGGAGGTTGATCAAAGATTACTCCAAAATCACCAAGCCACTATTTAGCCTAATTGATTTGATGTGTGTTTAACATCTTTCAATACTCTTAAAGAAAAGTTAATTTCAGAGTGGGTTAGATAATCTGGCCGACAATGATGATTAAATTTGAGATTTGGTATTGATTTATGAACTGTGAATATGTTGCATGCTAGGCTAATTGATACTTAACCTTGCAAAAACTCGATATTATACGTGCTTTAGAATTAAGTTGGACATTGTGATGCTATGAGTTGATTCACATAAGTGATAGGTTGATATAATTGGATATAGATGCTTTACCCAAATCATAATAAATTATTTATCCTTAGACCAAATTTAGCACAGTTTGGGGGTGACTTTTGCTATTGTAAGAAGATACGGATGTGGACAAGGATTTCATGTGTGAAAACTTTTGTATGGATTATCTTTGATTAACGGGATAAAATTGGATGAAAATCTTAAGTTGGAGGTCGATTTGCTTGAATAGGTGTTTGATAAGAGGCATTGCACTAATCAAGATATAAAAAAAAATGTGAAAATTCTCTTCGAAACCTTTTTGACTTGGATTATTAAACTTGTAAGGGTGTTTAAAACCTGGTGCCCTAAAGTCATCTAATTTGGGAGTCATCGGTCTAAAACCCGTTACATGGGTCATTTAGAAAGTTTAAGGAAGTGAATAAAGAAAAATAAAATATAAAAAGTGCACGAAAAAGAAAAAAAATAAAAAAAAATAGAGAGCACAAAATGCCTTGGTTAAGTTCCAAACACTAATTTGAGGGAATTTGACTTTTGATGAATGATAACTAGCCTAATTGTGTCTTGAATGTCGAAACAATCAAAGAATTTGAGAATCCTTGTTTACTGATGTGTTGACTTGCAACGGTAAAGTCCACCTGAACTAAAGTGGGTGAGGATAGTAATTAAAAATTCAACCTTAAATTACACACCGAAAAAAGAGTGAAAAAAAAAAGTTTGAGGGTGTGTGAATCATACGAGAGATGAAATGATATATTTGACCACAAAGGGTCATGAATTGAAGCAACTTGTAAATTCATGATTGTCTACTTAATTCTTCACACACACACGTCGATTTTGCATTGGAAGAGTGGATATTGGTTTGGAATTGTGATTTTGAAACAGTTTATAGATTTAATACTATAATTTCAAATACTAAGATAAAAAAACTAGATTGTCTAACCAAATACTTTTACATGCTTGTATGTTTGTTATTATTTAGACTATACAAATGTTTAAGTTTGAGGATATTTGATAAGTGTAATTTTTACACTTATTTGAGATCTAAAATAATGATATTTAATAGTTATTTTGACAAAATATATTCTAAATTATTGTATTTTATATTTAATATGTGAAATTCTATGAATGGAAAATGAATTGAAAGAAGGAAGCAAAAAAATGGCAAAATCCAAAGTAGAAGAACTAACTTGCATTGTATGACAGAATGGAGGATTTGGAAGCAAGCATTAATTTAATTGAGCATTGAATTTAATTGGGCCTCAACATTGATTTAAAATTAAACCCAAAATTTGTGTGTGTGTATATTTATATACACGCACGCACGCACGCAGCAAAAAAGAGTGGGGAACGGACGGATACAAAAATGAAAAATAGAAAAGAAGCAGACAATTTGCAGAGAAAAAAAGGGGCTGAAGCAATAAAGAAAAGGCAAAGTCAAAGTTGGCTGGAAAAAATATATGTACACACGCAAACTGAGCAACTTTGGAGAAGAAAATTGGGGATTGGCAACTTGAATATAATATATACATACACAAAAATTGGTGGCTGCAAGATATATATTTATACACAGAAAGACAGAGGTAGAAAATTCAATTAATTCCAGATTTATTCACGTTTCGTCAATTTTCGATGATGTCGTTCCACTTTTGCTTGATAAATTTCAATATTATGCTAGGCTAGATTTTTACATTGCTAAAGATATAGATGAACCCTTGTTTTGAAATTTTTAGCATTAATTAATTATTTTGACGTTAAAATGTGTGGATGTTTATTATTGTTTAGATTACGTTTCAATTAATTGGTCATTATTTGAATTGTTTGTGAATTTTATTATCATCGAGAGAGATAATAGAATTGTTAGCACGTAGTAATAAGCATTGTGAGGTTCGATGGAGGATAGAGATATACATTTATGATTCGCATGATTTTTTTTTTTAATGTTCTAGCTCGTTTAATGCTTTTTTATATGTTAGTATCTTTTATAAAGATATAGAAAGATCGCATATAATATTAGATTTAATTGCTATCGAGAAAAACTTTTAAATAAATTTGGAACTTCAATCAACTCGCATGATAATAATGAGTCATTTTAATTGTTGTACTAAAAATGGATTAACAAGGGGATTCTACATCTTAACAATACTTTTACATATTTGAAATCAAATTAGTTAAATTATTTTATAATTTAATCGATAGTTTAGATATTAACATAGAAAACCCAAACCATATTTGCTATTCAATTAAGGCTACTATTAATTATAACTTGATCGAACGTGTAGTCCTCGTAGGTTCGACACTTTACACACTACTATATTACTTGATCACGATCTCGTTTACTTGCGGGTTTTCAAACGATCATTGATTGATCACGTGAATAAAGTTTTGAATTGTAAAGAAATGAGTTGATTCGTATATTGAATAGGTTGAAATAGTGGACCTCATGTGTTAAACCCAAAAATCACTATATTATACTTCCTTAGACTCATTTTGGTATAGTTTGGGGATGAATTAAACGGTTGTATGAAGATATTGAGATAAATTAGAATTTCATGTGTGCAAGTTCTTGTGTGGATTGTCTAAAACAAATAAAATGAAAATTAGTTGAAAGTCTTGAGTAGGGGTCAAATTTTTAGGATAAATATTTAAGGAAGAGTATAGCACTAATCATTACATTAAAAAGGAAAAAAAAATTGAAATCCAAAAAAAATAGATGAAGCTAGTGCATAAAACAGAATATGCACAACAATTTGAAAAAGTAAGTGCATAAAACAGAAGACGCACTGCATGCATTGAATAAGGCCCAAACACTTATTTGAGAGAGCTGAACCTTTTACAAGGGATTTTAGGTTAGTTGAGTCTTAGAGGTTGAAAATATCGAAATAAATGTGAATCTTTTTTTATTGAAATATAGGCTTGCAATTAGTAAGATTTATCCAAACTAAAGAATGTGGTGATTAGTATAAAAATTTAACCTTAAATCACTCATTGGAAAAAGTGTTAAAAGACTTAAGTTTGGGAAGTGTGTCTCACAAGTGAAGAAATTATATATTTGACTATTGAAGGTCGAAAATTGTAACAATTTATGAATTTATGATATTTTACTTAATTCTTCGTACACACATGTCAACTTTACATTAGATAAATAGAAATTGATTTTTGTATTGTGATTTTGAAGTTGGTCGTAGATCTGATACCATGATTTCAATCATGAGATATAAAACGACGGGTTATCTGACCAAATTTGTTACATTACTTGATTGATTCGCCACCAATTAGGTAATTAGCATTGCATGGTTGTTTATTGGGATAAGTTGTAGTTTTGTTTGTGGATAAATAAATGTTCAAGTTTAGGGGTGTTTGATAAGTTCGTACACTTATTAAGATCATTGAATTAAAGTATTTTATAGTACTTTTGATGAATTATAGCTTAATCTTGAATATATTTTATTTGTTAGATAAAACTCAATGACTAAATGTGAAATTGGAATAAAGGAATGAAAATGGGTGAAAATGATGATTTCAAAAGTTTGGAGACCAAATTGCAAATATTCAACAATTAATTCAAACCACAAGATGATGATTGAAGATCATACGAGATTAATTCGATGAGATTAAAAGTTAAAAGAGTGTAATTGTATGAAAAAATGACTCAATTGAACGGAGGAAGAAAGTTGGGGACCAAAGTGCAAAAACTAAAAAAGAAGTTGCCCCATGCGCTAGCAAGAGCTGAAAATCCCCAACTCGAGGCTGGAATAACTAAGCCCCGCACACACAACCATATGGTTACAGCAAGCATGGGCCACATTTTGTCCGGACGGGCCAGTTTCTTTTCGTGGTCAAAACTCTTTTAAAAATCAATTTTTAGCGATTTGACCTAATCTTCAGTGGCTATAAGTAGAGGACGTGGGCTCACACATTAAATGATCTCTTTCTCGCCTCTCGTATCACATCATATCATACAATTCATAAAAAAAATGAGGGGTAAATTCAATATAAATTAGAGATGAAAACAAATTTTGTACATGGATTGAATCAATAAACGTCAAGAACTTGAAGAATCAAATCTTAGGATGGAAGATCAAAAACAAGAATTAGATTTCACATCTTTTTCTTGTATTTATAAACTTCGCGTGATTGTTTTCTATCTTTTTGTTGTTTTATCATTACAATTATGTGTTAGGCTGGATTCTTTTGTGTTGAATGAAGATGAACCTTATTATTTGATTGTTTTTAATTCAAAAACCAACTAGTTTAATTAAATTATGTTCTTGATTAATCTTGTTTGCAATTTCAGCAAACAATGTCTTTCAAATTTGTTATGAACTGATCACAAGATAATAACAACAATGAAATAAACAAACAAAAGATAAGAACACCGAGATTTATGAAGAAATCCAAGATGGGAAAAAATCACAAGGTAAGGAAGAGAATTTCATTGTAATCAATAATGAATGTGTTTACAATAAGATCCTAATACTCTCAATTAAGATTTAAATTACTTAAGATGTTGAATGAATGTTATGACCTCAATACAAGTCGTGGAGAATATATATGAACCCTAAAATCCGAGTTGTAGATGAGGAGTCCAGAAAATGCGTTAAAAATATGAAATAGGTCTGGGCCAAATAAACATGTCGCTCAAACACCATGCACGCTTCAAGTCTCAGGTAAAATCTTGACGACGCCGCCCGAGAGCCAGGCGGGAGAAATGCCGTGACTTTTCTTCCCTGTTCATAATTTTATCTATTCATGACCACTTCAACCATAGCTCCATTACCCACTAAAATTTGGGTTAATACAAAAAATCTCAAGTTTGAACCAAATTCCAATACAATGAATTTCAAAACACATCTCCATAGTAAACACTACTCCACCTCTTCCAAAAAAGCCCCAATGGGTTAAATCAATGACAAATACCAACTAGGTTTAAGTAATGCTCAAACTTGGAAGTGGGAAGTCATTTTTTCAACATATGAGTAGGATTATCCTTGGTATCAACCTTGATCACTACAATATCACCATGAGCAATCATATCTTGCACAAAGTGATAACTCGCATCAATGTGCTTAGTTCTCTCGTGAGACATCTAATTCTTAGTAAAAACGATAGCATTCTAACTATCATAATACACTGTTGAAATCTGCAAATCCTTACTAATTTTACTATTCAATCCCCTTACCACATAGCCTCCTTACATGCCTCCGTAATAGCCTTGTACTCTGCGTCTGTAGTAGACAATGTTACTTTATTATGCATAGTAGCTTTCTAACTTATAGCACAGCCTCCAAGGGTAAACACATACCTTATAAGTGATCTCATATTATCAAGATTTCCTATATAATCTGAATCTAGATACCCAATGACTCCATTTGTATTTCTACCAAAATGCAAGCAATCATTAGTAGAGCCCTTCAAGTATTTGCATATCGAGTGCACTGCTTTCCAATTTTCCTTGCCAAAATTTGCCACGAACCTACTAATTGCACTGACTGTAAGTGTTAAATCTGGTTTGTACAAACCATAAATACATAAGCGAACCAACTACACTGGAATAAGGAACCCGAGATATACAATCAATGTTTTCATCTGTTCGAGGACACAAGCCACAAATAATTTAAAGTGGGCAGCTAGGAGTACTGACAACCTTTGCATTGAGCATATTGAACCTCTAAATTACCTTCTCAATCTACCTCTTCTGACATAAATACAATCTACTAGATTTCTTATCCCTCAAGATATCTATACTAAGAATATTCATTGCCGTACCCAAGTTATTCATCTCAAATTCCTCAGAGCTTTCACTTTTCTGACCCCTGCTTTAGCCTCGGCTGATATAAGCATATCATCAACATATAACAACAAATATGTAATCTATCCATCATCTCCACTTCTAATGAATTATGAGTAGTCATTAATGAATTGAACATTTTATACCACTACCTCTGTGACTGCTCCAATCCATACAAGGACTTATTCAACAAGCATACATAGTTTTTCCTTTCCAGAAACTATGAAATGCTCTAGTTGCATGTAAATGCTCATCTCAATGTCTTCATACAAGAATATTATCTTGACATTCATCTGTTCAAGCTCCAAATCATTCTTGGCCACAACCCCATATAAAGCTCTAATTGAGCTATGTTTTATTACTGGTGAGAAAACATATGTGAAGTCAACAATTGGAATCTGACTGTAATCCTTTGCTACCAATCTGGTCCTATACCTTACCTCTTCAACTCCTTATGTACCTGTTTCTTTTTGAACACCTATTTGCAGTGAACAGCCTTATTTTCCTTGGGTAATTTTACCCCAGTCCCAAGTGTTATTTTATTTAATAAATCTATTTCCTCCTATATAGCATTCAACCATTTGCTAAAATCGGTGTAATTAATTGCCTCTGAATATGTAGTAAGTTCCTCTATGGAATCAATACTGACAGCCACACTCAATGCATAAGCTATCAAATTCACTTTTTCATACTTTTGTGGGGGTCTAATCTGTTCGCGAGTAATTGAATATTGTGGTATTACTGGTGGTGTAGGCAAAGTTTTACTGTCTGTCAGCTCTAAACTAATTTTTCGCTCCGCCTGAGTTGAAAGATTTTGCTCCCGAATTTTACCAGAGTTCTCACAAGGCGAACCATGAACCATAGCAAATTCATCAAACACTATATCTCTACTAACCCGCACATTTTCTGTCTTAAAACATCATAATGTATACCCCTTCACACCTAATTTATACCTAAAAAAGATGTATTTTCTAAATCTAGACTCCGACTTTCCACTATTTATTTAAGCATAAGTAGGACACTCGAAAATTTTCAAATCAGAATAACAAGAATGTTTATTAGACCATACCTCTTCTGGTGTCTTATTCTAATTGACAACTGAGGGTAAGCGATTAATTAGAAAACAAGTTGTAGTAGCAATTTCAGCCAAAAAAGTCTTAGGCAACCTAAATATTGAAAGCATAAAACGAACATTTTCCGTCAAAGTTCTATTTATCCATTATGCCACATCATTTTTGAAGAGTTCTAGGCAATGTTAAGTATCTCAATATGCCTTTAACCCCTATAGAAGATATTGAATTCTTCTGAACAAGACTCCAACCTATTATATGTGCATAGACGTTTCACATGCTTTCTTGTATGCTTTTCTGTAATGTCCCGAATTTTTATATTCTTAATTTGATTGATGTAGCTCATTTAAGAAATGAAATATGGAAGCTCGGACCATTTAAGGTTATGAAAGTACAAGTCATAAGTTATTTATAAGCCCAATAATTTAA
>CAIGRP010029115.1:0-12391 GCA_903798385.1 Fraxinus cuspidata | reverse complement strand
TGTCACTACGAACAACTTTTATTCGTTTGTTTAGTTGATTTTCAATCTCAGTCTTGTACTATTTAAATGCTTCTAAGGCCTCGTCTTTGCTCCTTAGCAAATAGACATAACAGTACCTTCTGCAATAATCTACAAAAGTAATAAAATTCTTTTTACCTCATCTACTTTGCATAAACTTTAAATCCTAAATATCACTGTGAATTAGTTCTAGAGAATTTGAGTTCCTTTCCACTGAATAAAACACTGTTTTGGCAAATTTAATCTCTACACATGTTTCGCACCGATGATTTTGATCAAAAGAAATGGGAGGCAATAAATCTAAATTCACTAATTTGCGTAAACTATTAACATTTACACGTCCTAACCTATCATGCCATAAGTTAGAAGACTTTATCAAATAAGTAGAAAATTTATTTTTATTAATGCCAAAATCACGGAGTACAGGCATTATATTCATTTTGAATAGCTCATTGGCTAAGTAGCCTTAGCTTACAAACATGTCATTTTTGGTAAGTACAAACTTGTCAGACTTAAATACTAGCATAAACCTACTCTTGCTTAACAAAGCTCCAAATACCAAGTTTTTGCGAATATCAGGAACATACAGCACATCGATGAGTGTTACTTCTTTCCCTGATGTCATTTTCAGCACTACTTTACCTAGACCAACAATTTTTGATGTTGTTGAATTGCCATGAATAGTTTTCATCCATTGATAGGAGTGTAAGATGAAAACATCTCCTTATCAACACAAACGTGACGAGTAGCGCCAATATCAACTAACCATTCTCTCGGATTATCCACCATGTGTGCTTCAAATACAACATCTATGAGCATTAGTTCAGACACACCGTTAGACAATCTGTCTTCCTCGGTCAAATATACTTGGTCCTTGTTGTTTTGCTTTTCTGTCAGCAGTCCTTTGCAATGTGACCAAGCTTACCGCAGTTATAGCAATCTTCTTTGAATTTCTTAGCATTGCTCTTTTGCTTGCCATTACCCGAGTGCTTACTTTTCTTGCTAGTATTTGGCTCTACCAAATTGGCTTTAACCTTCATTTGCAGTTTTCCAGATTTCTTTTCAGAATTGCGATTATCTTCCTCAATTCTTAACCGTACAACCAGATCTTCAAGTCTCATTTCCTTGTGTTTATGTTTCAAGTAGTTTTTGAAATCTTTCCACATTGGTGGTAATTTTTCGATAATCGTAGTGACCTAAAATGACTCACAGAGCTTCATACCTTCTGCATGTATATCGTGCAAGATGATTTGTAGCTCTTGGATTTGATTCATTACTGTTTTAGAATCTATCATTTTGAAGTCCAGGAATTTGCCTTCAACGAATTTCTTCAATCGACATCTTCCGTTTTGTACCTCTTTTCCAATGATTCCCACAATAATTTAGCTTTCTTAACCGAACAGTATACGCTGTATAGTGTGTTGTCAAGGTAATTGAGGATGTAGTTCCTGCACAAGAAGTCACTATGACTTCATGCATCGAATACTGCTCGTTTTTTGAATCTGTTTCATCCTCCTCAACAGTTAGAGCATCTTCACTCAAGAATTTTGTCAAATTCAGAGTCGTGTGATAAAACAACATTTTCTGTTGCCATCTCTTAAAATCTACTCCCGTGAATTTTTTTGATTTCTTCCCGTGAGCATTATTAGGGGGTACGACAGATGTAGTATTACTTGCCATTATCATCTTAAGATTATTGGATGTTGGCAATTAATTATTCACCGTGGATTGATTTGGGCATAATAATGTCGTGCAATGAATGCTAAAAATATGTTAATGGTCGAGGCAAGAGTTCGACTCTTTCTCCTTAAAATGATAATACCCTGCACTGGTACTGACGGTATACCGGTACTCGCCTCCCAAGATACAACGACATCGACTTATAATAGTAGCACTACAAATTACAAGACTCGACGAACTTACTAATGTTCTAATCTCTCTAAACAATTTGAGGACTAAAATGCAGGATAATTTTCAAGGCTGGATTGCAAAATATGATTAATGCAGGGATGAAAGAATAATTTCGGAAGAAGAATAAAATTAAAATTGATTTTGGAGTGAATGAAAATCGGGGTATGGGGACCTATTTATAGAAGTTGAAAGGTTGTGTCTAAAAGACACAACAGTTGAAAACTTGTGTCTTCAATAGACACAAACCGTTTGGACAGACTCAACCGTCAACCGTCCTTCTAGAAGAATCCACGTTTCATGCACAGAAAAATCGAGGGATAAAAATAATATAAATAAAATATATTATTTTTAAATAATAAAATAATATAAATCAGATATTATTTTACTAAAAAATATATCAACTTGGCTTGGGCTTGGACTTGTGACTCGAGCCGAGCCGATTGGACGGCGGCGGCGGCGCACACATGTAGGCTTTGGTCCAACCTACTAGCTTGTAGGTTCTCCCCTTTCAAAGACTATTGATACTCCATTGGGCCCAAACCCAAGTCCCAAACTTGAGTAATATAAAGTGGTTTATATTCTTCTAGGTTTCGTATGTGGGATTGACACTTTTTCCAATTTCCCACCAATATTTATTTCAATTTATTTCAACTTCAAGTGGTCATCTTTTGGCTTTAATTTCTCATTTACCCTAAATTGGTTTTGAGAAAATAAATATATTACATTAATCTATTCATGGAGTAATATACACTCGGCCAAATAAATATTTTGTCCAACTAACGGGACCCACTAAAATAATTGGTCAAATGTTGGTCAAACCATCTAATAAAACCTAATTTTCTACACTGCTCGCCCTGGCTTAGACGAGTTAAGAATCCACGAGCAATTGGATGTTGGACACGACCATGGATTTGCAACGAGAGCGAGCTTCCACCAAGAATCAGAAGGCTGTTGTAGAGATTGATGTGTGGACGTTACATCTGATGTTAACAACTGAAGATTGTGTGGGATTAGGTGTCCATTCAATTGGCAATGCTGTCGAGGCATATGCATAGACATAAATGTCAATCCATTCCATTGTGGGAGTTGTGAGCACAGATGTCGATTCCCTAGCATTTGCTTCTTTGGAATGTGTGGATATGCTCAACCATTGCCTCCTTTTCCTTTTCCTCCACGTCCGCCTTTTCCTCCGATACCACCATTTCCCCAAGGCCTTTTCCTCCGCGACCCTTCCCTCCAAAACCATTTCCGCCGAAGCCATTTCCACCAAGACCATAGCCTAAACCTCCAAGAGGCAGTCAGCCTCCACCAGTGGCTTGATGATTTGAGCATTGATGCCATCATTGTGTACAAAGTCATTGTATTGCCTCTTTTCCTTTTCCATTCCAAGTTGTGAGTTTGGCACATAGCCATCGGAAAATAAGAAGAAATAAGTTAGTGTTATGAATATTGGGTAGCCAAGTCTATGGATTATTTACTTGCATGCTTTGTAACCATCTCATTTGTTATAATATAATTTTGTTTGATCAATTAGTCAAAATGAGGTCCTTTAGCATCTACGTTATTGATGGTTAATATGCGAGCCTAGTCAATGCTCATTTATAGAAGTATCACATGTTACGACGGATTAAAAATAAATTTAAATCGTAATTCATCGTCTTTATGGTCAATCTAGCAATATAGTGAATCTTTAGGGGCTTCATATAATTACATTTTTATTTTTAGTAGCATTCACATCACTCGATGATCTATGTAGCGAAATAAAGCAATAACAACGAACACATTAAAAAACCTAGTCTTGATTTTTAAAGAAAACCCTAAAATCCTAACTCTACTTTTAATGAAATCTCAAAGTATAATCACTAAACAACTAAAATAATAAAAAAAGATTATATAAATAATAAAAATAAGAAATTCACTAAAATATATAATGAAGAAATTTACTGAAGAGTAGTTTGTTGGGTTTTTTTTCTTTTTGATAATAAATTTTGCAAAAAGTGATTTTTTTTTTTTAATATGATTAAAAAGTAGGAAAAAAAATAAAAAAATAGGTCCATGCATAAAATTATTTTATTATGAGAGTGATTAAAAATGAGTTAAAAAGAAAAAAAAATTAAAGAATTTATACCAAACAGTGACTATACATCACACATGATGTAGACTAATATTGATTAATGGAAGAATTATCTACTTTCAAAAAGAAGCTACTAATAAGTTTTAATCCTCTATCGGGCATACCTGTTTCGATTTCACTCTAATTACTAGATATATGCTCGTTTTACCACCTAACTACTTCCACGTTAGTGCTTATTTTATTAATTGTGATTATCAATCACTAATCTGACAATTAAAGGCGGCCACAACCCTCCTTTTTCTTTAGCATATTAGCCTATTTAATGGTAAAGATTTGGAATAAATCATCGTAAATCTGGCAAAAGAAAGAATTTTTTTTTGTCTAAAAAAATAAATAACCAGCCATTAACCCACTGGACGACCTTACAGTGCAGTTATATACTGGCGTCACCCTAAGTTGAACTGCTTACGTAAGAACGAATCAAAGCCACAAAAACAGGATTATGGAACCTACAAAAGTGCCATTTGAATGGCCTCTATATTTCAAATAATTAGACCTTTTTCATAAATAATGCATAAAAAGAATAAAAATATTCTAGATAATATTTTACCTCGAGACTTTATAAGTGCTATAATATTCTTCTAAATATACCTCATGATAACCTTTTGAATTGCTATAATATTCTTGATTGTGTCGATAAAAGGTAATCGATGTGACTTAATGAGAAATAATTAGAACAAGCTACAATGTATTCTCCTACTTGTGTTCGTTTAGCAATTCCACATTTTCAATTGTTATATTTTAGTAATTAACATAATATCTTGTTTTACTAAAGCACCAATATAGTCCCAATGTGTTTTTTGGAGTCCACGAGACAGAATGGAGAGGGTTAGAATTCCATACCTTGATATAAATGAAACAAAAATAAATAGAGGGAGGGAGGGAGGGACATAAATCTAACCTCCAATCAAAAGCACACAGAACGAAAGCAATACAGAAGAAGGTATTATCTCATGACAAATATGAAGAACGAAAAATAAAGTCTAAAGACCTTTAAAAGTGAAAAGGCAATATACGTCAATCTGTACAAGGATGAAAGTCATCGATGCAAGTCGAGAGGACCATACTACTTGTAGCAGCGTCGATCCCGTCCCTCCGAAGCAAGTGTATAAGCAACCTAGTTTCTTTTATTCAGAAATACCGTATTGAAAGAAACATAGGAGTTTGTCGTTAGGTATTTACCCACAATCTTGATCCATCAAAGCTCAACTCCAATCGAAGTATAAGCCCACGTGAGATCAAAGTCACTTGATAAATATGGAAAATAGTGTAAAGAACGAAGGAAAAGTAGATGCTCGATGTGTCCAACTATAGATAGGATAGACCACAGTCCTCCACCACGAGTGATGAAATGAACGGTTAGAGTCTGGCCCTATCACAAGTTCAAAAGCCAAAGTTGGCATGCAAGAAGGATTCCATCAAGAATGGCTCGCAGTTCAGCCTCAAGTATAGGGCAATCATCATAAGAAAAGGAGAAGGTACGGAAACATTATTCAGACTTATCAACATAAATTG
Source organism: Fraxinus cuspidata (assembly GCA_903798385.1). Taxonomy (NCBI): domain Eukaryota; kingdom Viridiplantae; phylum Streptophyta; class Magnoliopsida; order Lamiales; family Oleaceae; genus Fraxinus; species Fraxinus cuspidata. Next base: position 6,813 of record CAIGRP010029115.1, on the reverse strand, counting down.
TGGGGGTATGAAAGATTGTGAGAGAAATATAAAAAAGATGGGCAATATAAGTCCTCTTACCAATGTACAAACCAAATAAACGACCTGTATGGTAAAGAGATATAGTGCAATAGACTAGCCAAATGATCTTCCAAGACTCCAAAGCAATTTCGTGGTGCTTCATATCATTTCTCACAGTCCATAAGATCCAAGTGATTAGCACCGAAATGATAGTACGAATCTGGTCACTTCGAACAAAATGGCCTAAAAGCCTCCACCTCTAAAGCAATACTGAAATCCTTCATACTACTGTAGAAAAACCTAAAATATGTCGGAGAAATGGCACCAAAACTATTCTGAAATACCACTGCATTTGAATAATAAGAAATGGTCTCAATCTCCTAGCAACATTGACATCGGGAGGCAAATGGCACCTAATTTGCTGCTGAATCACAAAATCAATTGGGATAAAAATCAACTGGGATAAGGCCCTGCCCCAACTGCCAACAAAATAAGGTGACCTTCGTAGGTATTATAATGGTCCAAATCATACGATAGATACCTTGAGATGAACAACACGAAGAAACAAGTTGCAGGCAGATTTGGTAGATAAACTACCATCAAAGTGTCCTTCCACATGATACAATTAAGAATATCACAGCAGAGTTGTAGGTTCCCTACCTGCTTGGTCATATGAGGTGGACGGACCTATAATAGGCAATCAACATCCTAGCTAGTATTGTTAAAAAAATCGTATCCACAATGAGCGTTGAGATCGGAATAGCCACCGGAACTTTAGGGAGAATGTGTCAACAATATCCCGCAACATCTTAAATTCCAAGCCACCTTTAGGGAGGCAAAGATCCTTTTACTTCCTCTAATGCAAGCAATTAGGCTATTAGAATCCCAAAGGTATCGAGAAGATATACCTTCCAACTTCTTCTAAAGGGCCTCAGAAGGCCCATAATCCAAAGTATATAAAGTGGAAGAGAGCAAAGAACAGACTTCGGTAAAATAATTTTGCCCTCGAAAAACAACAGCCTCAATAAAAAGGGGAATTCGATATCTTAGTAATGCATTTCACATATTTGAAAAACACATTTACTTACTTTTATTAGTTTAATTGATAATTTAGGTATTAGTATTGTTTGCTATTCGATTAAAGTTGCAATTAATTTTAATTCAGTCAAACATGTAGTCCTCGAGGGTTCAACACTATATTCATTATTATATTACTTGAGCACGATCCCCTGCATTTGCAGGTTTTCAAAAAATCAAGTTTTTGACGTTGTTGTCGGGGACTATTATTTTTGATAAGTTCAATTAATTTTAGTTTTAGTCTGAATTTTACTTTTTTTTTTAATATTAGTTTATTATATTAGAAAAATATTATGATGTTTCCTACTGCCTTTTTTCAAGACTTTGTATGTGAAGTTCAAGAACGGATGATCTTGCTCAATTTGACATAGAGATCGAACGATCATTTAACTTTCGAAAAAGACAACAATTGGAAACACACCAAAAACAGAAAGAGGAAGACGTGGTAGAAGAAAATCCGAAATTAAATAGTCGTCGAGGCTAACCTAGAAGCAACACAACCAAATGTGACTGCATCTAATGAAAATGCAAGGCTAATGGGAAAGTATATGGTTCTACCAGTTGTGGAAAGTCAATCTAGCATAGTATATCCGGCATTTGGTTAGGCAAACTTCCTCTTGATGACTGATGTAATCAACGTGTTTCAAAACGCGCTACATTTCTTTAGGAGAACTTCGGAGAATCCCAATGATCATATATCAAGATTTTTGGATATGTGTGCAACTATCGAGTATCCAGGGGTGTCCAGTGAACCAATTAAACTAATGCTTTTTCTATATACATTGAGAGACTCAACCAGAGAGTGGTTAGACACTTGTCCACCTGAAAGCATCACTACATGGAATCAATTGAGTCAAAAATTCCTTAGCAAATATTTCTCACCGAAAAAGATTGCAAAGCTGAGGGATGAGATTACTTCGAACAAACAATTAACCTTCGAAAAAGACAACCATTGGAAACACACCAAAAACAGAAAGAGGAAGACGTGGTAGAAGAAAATCCGAAATTAAATAGTCGTCGAGGCTAACCTAGAAGCAACACAACCAAATGTGACTGCATCAAATGAAAATGCAAGGCTAATGAGAAAATATATGGTTCTACCAGTTGTGGAAAGTCAATCTAGCATAGTATATCCGGCATTTGGTTAGGCAAACTTCCTCTTGATGACTGATGTAATCAACGTGTTTCAAAACGCGCTACAATTCTTTAGGAGAACTTCGGAGAATCCCAATGATCATATATCAAGATTTTTGGATATGTGTGTAACTATCGAGTATCCAAGGGTGCCCAGTGAACCAATTAAACTAATGCTTTTTCTATATACATTGAGAGACTCAACCAGAGAGTGGTTGGACACTTGTCCACCTGAAAGCATCACTATATGGAACCAATTGAGTCAAAAATTCCTTAGCAAATATTTCTCACCGAAAAAGATTGCAAAGCTGAGGGATGAGATTACCACATTCCAACAACTGGACTCAGAATACTATTCAGATGCTTGGGAACAATACAAGAGTTTACTTCTCCAATTCCCACAATACGGATTGCAGAAATGGCTTCAGTTGCAGTATTTCTACATTAGTTTGAATCCGATAAGCACAGCTAATGTAGACTCTACATGCGATTGTTCTATCACAAAAAGAAATGCGGATCAAGTCTACCAAATCATGGAGGATTTGACATTCACATTATACTTTAGCCTACTTAAAGTACAAGTGGAAAGAGAGCTACTGGGGTATTCGAAGTTGATTCTTTCACAGCAATTTCAGCACGGTTGGCATCATTGGCACAAAGAGTGGATCAGAGAACGCAGTCCAGGCAATGAGATTGAAATGCAAACATTGTGAATGGAACCACCAGAGTGTTAATTGTAATGTAGGGCTTCCTTTTGTTCAAACAATAGAGGATGTGAACTACACTCAGAATTTTCAAAGGCAACAATCCAAGTCCTAACATCTATTACCCAGGCAGGAGAAATCACCCAAATTTTCAATAGAGAAACACTTATGGAGCTTAAACCGCATCACAACAAATTGCACCACCAGGTTTTCAACAGAATGAGAAGAAATCTTCGTTAGAAGATCTTGTTACTAAATTAGAGAAGATACCCAACACATGCAAATAATAGATAAAACCTTGCAAGTTCAATGAGCTGCCATAAAAAAACTTGGAAAATCAAATTAAAAAAATAGCGAAAGCACTTTCTGATAGACTACTAAGAGCAGTACCAAATAACACTGAGATAAATCCCAAATAGCAGGTAATGGCAGTGAAGGTTGTAGAAGAAGAACAGATTGTGGCAATAACTACCCGCAATGGAGTTTAACTGACAGAGATTAATGTAAAGAGATCAGTTGCTACAAGAAAGGTACATTCTACGGTTGATGAGCAATTGGAGAAATTGAGCAGAACAAAGAAGTAGAGACATAAAGAGTATCAGAGGATCCAAAGATTAAAGAATCTGCTCCTACTCAAGAATTTGTGCCAGCACTACCTTTTCCACAAAGACTGCAAAAGAAAAAGCTCGATGATCAATTCGAAAAGTTCCTGAATATGTTGAAAAAGCTCCACATCAATATCCCATTCATCGAACTTTTTCTTTTGCAATATTTGTAGAAAAGGTAGTGCTGGCACAAATTCTTAAAGTAGGAGCAGATTCTTTAATCTTTGAATCCTCTAATGCTCTTTATGTCTCTGCTTCTTTGTTCTGCTCAATTCCTCCAATTGCTCATCAACCATGGAATGTACCTTTTCTTTTGTGATCAATTCGAAAAGTTACTAGATATGTTGAAAAAGCTCCACATCAATATCCCATTCATCGATACTATACGACAGATCCCGATGTATGCAAAGTTCTTGAAGGACATAATATCTAAGAAAAGAAAGCTTCCAAACTCAGATAAATTGACATTAACCAAGGAGAGCAGTGTAAGGGTGGAGGACGCACATGAAATCTTTAAATTACATAATCCACCCAAGCAACCATTAGTCTTGGAGGAGGCCAAATATGTTACTGAAAAAATTCATCAAGGGTCGAATGAGACAAAACCTAAACATTTAGGGAGCCTTTCTAGATATGATATTAAAGATCTCAAAGTTTGGAGGGCAAAAAGTGAATGTAAAGCTGGAAATTATAAGGACTGTAAGGTTTCAAGATTCCAGCGTGAACTATCATGATCAGTCCCTCCATACAGTCTAGCTAAAGAATATAAATTAAGCGTATGTTGGGAGGCAACCCAATTTTCTAACCATTTTATTTATTATGTTTTCTGTACCGCATTGCATATAATTTTATTTTGATTATTAGTTTGCATTAGATTTATGCACATTTCAATTTATAGGGTATCTTCATCCTATCATATTTCCCCTTAAGACATTGAATTTATTGTTGGTTATTTCGATTGTTTGGATTAAGTAACACTTGTTCTAGATTATTTGATATTTAATGTTTGATTTGACGCTATGTGCAGGAACATGATGTCGTGAAATACTCAAAACAACATAGACCAAGAGGAAAGCATGGTGAGAAGATTGTCTAGCCGTCACACAGTGCCTCATACCTTCAACAGAAAAATTCGGGGAGTATCTTCTTCATTTTCTTCCCCGTCCCCTTATATTCTTATTTATACTTTAAGACATTGAGGAAAATGTCGATTTTAAGTTTGGCGGTGGAAAAAAAAATTGAGTTTTTTAGTTTTTCATTTGCTTTTGGGTGTTTGCGTGTTTGCTTTTGCTTTAGTATATATAAAAATATTAATTTTTTTTTTTGTTTTAGACTGTGTGCTTGTGCGAGTTAGATAATCTGATAGGCAATGATGATATTTAAACTCTAAAACACAACTATTATGAATTGTGGATAAGATGCATGCTAGACTGATTTATACTTAATATTGCAAAACTTGATATTATATGTGCACTAGAATTAAGTTGGATAGTGTGATGCTATGAGTTGATTCATATAATTGATAGATTGATATAGTTGGATATAGATGTTTTACCCAAAATATACTAAATTACTTATCTTTAAACTAAATTTAACACAGTTCGGAGGTGATTTTGCTGTTGTAGGAAGATACACATGTGGATAGGGATTCCATGCGTGAAAACTTTTATGAAGATTGTCTTATATTAATGGGATAAAAATGAGCGAAAATCTTAAGTTGGAAATCGGTTTGCTTGAATAGTTGTTTAATTAGGAGTATTGTACTAATCGGTGTAGAAAAATATATAAAAGACATCTATTTGTAGCATTTATCACTCGGGTTATTAAGTCTATTAGGGTATTTACAACCAAGTGCCCTAAAATCGTCTGATTTGGGAGTCATCGGCCAAAAGCTTATTACATGAGTAATATAGAAAGTTTAGGGGAGAGAGTGTAAAAAAAAAAGAAAATTTTGAAAAAAAGCAGGTGCATGAAATAGATGACGCACCAAATGTCCAATTAAGCTCCAAACACTTATTTGGAAGACTTAACTTTTGATGAGGAATTATTAGTCTAGTTTAGTTCTAGAGATCAAAGCAATTAAAGAATTGGAGAATCCTTATTTATTGATGTGTTGACTTACAATTAGTAGAGTCCACTTGAATTAGAGTGGGTGATGATAGTAATGAAAAATTCGACCTTAGATTATACAGTGGGAAAAAAGTGAAAAAAGAACAAGTTTGGAGGTGTGTGAATCATACAAGAGGTGAAATGATATATTTGATAAAAAAGGGTCGGGAATTGAAGCAACTTGTAAATTCATGATTGTCTACTTAATTTTTCACACACACACACGTTAATTTTGCATTGGAAAAGTGGATATTGGTTTGGAATTGTGACTTTAAAACAGTTTGTAAATTTAGTACTGTAATTTCAAATACTAAGAAAAAAAGTTAGATTGTCTAACCAAATATTTTTGCATTCTTGTGTGTTTTTGTTATTTATGTTATAATTTTGTTTGAGGACAAATAAATGTTTAAGATTGTGGGGGTATTTGATAAGTGTATTTTATATACTTATTCGAGTCTAAAATAGCGATTATTGATAGTTCTTCCAATAAAATATATCTTAAATTATTGTATTTTATGTTATATAGGTAAAACTCAATTGTCGAATAAGAAATCGAAAGAAAGAAGCGAAAATTAGTGAAAAAAAAGGCAAAATTCAAAGTTTGATGACCAAATTGTAATTATTCAATTGTTGATTCGGACGTGAGAAGATACTTTGAATATTTCTAGAAGACAATTGGATGTAATTAGAACTCAAAAAGGAATAAAAAGGTGAATTCGACAACTTAACAATACATCTCAGATACGCATTTACTTAATTTCATTAGTTTAATTGATAATTTAGGTATTAGTATAGAAAAAATCACAAAATTTGTTTGTTATTCTATTAAAGTTACAATTAATTTTGACTCGGTTAAACACATAATTTTCGTGGGTTCGACACTCTATTCATCGTTATATTACTTGACCACGATCCTATGCATTTGCGAGCTTTCAAATGATCAAATTTTTGGTCCAAGTTAGGGGGTTTAGGCCACCGATCATGGTCAATGAAATGCGTGCAGGTTGGGATGGATACAAGAAGCACATATGTTACCTTTTAAGGATAAAAAAAAAAAAAAAAGACTAGGTAACACATATAACACGTATTTATACCATTTTTACGTAGCACAACTTGACATATGCACAATTTTGATAGTTGGATTGTGGATAGTACAATAAAAATAATTTTGCACCTTTCTTATT
>CAIGRP010029113.1:858-11579 GCA_903798385.1 Fraxinus cuspidata | reverse complement strand
ACGTTTTCTACAAATTGTGATCAAATTTACTTTCGTCCCGAAACGACGTCCCTTTCTGTGTCCAAGAAGAAAGGCACCCCGTGAAACTAGGTCTAGTACGGCCTTAGAGCTATAAATTGATTAATGCACTTGACCTTTTAACTTTTTCTTCGTACATATTAATTAAGGTGCAATAAAAGAAAGATATTTGAGCCTCCATTTCAAAAGCCTCCTCTTTCGAGCTCTCCTTCACTATCCCAATTCTTTAACTCTCAATGTATTCCCCTTCCTCGAACTGCCCTCTACAGCTTACTCACCAATCTTGTTACCATATTGCTACACCTTTTCGTCATCTCCTACTTTGGATCTGTCGGAGATTGCCAAGCTAGCACGGATCTATTGGGCTTTTTGAGTCGCCTCCACGGATTTCATATGGGTCCTCAAATTACCCTCCAACTGCTCCTTTATATTAAGTAAATTGCCTGATCAAGGCTTGATTACCATAAAAGAATATATATGCCAGGTTCTGCAAACCCAACCCTTCGACGGTGCACAAGTGCTTGCTTGTTCAAATTCTTTTTTGCCCTTTCTGGTCTTAGATTGTGAAATATGATTGCTTATTTGTCGAAATAGGTGTTTTAGAATGATAAGAGAACAAGAGGGACATGTTTGTCAATTTCTTCAAAAACGATAGCGATTAGGGATAAAGACGATTATAAGTATTGGAATCATATTCAAATTGATAAATATAGGTAAGTATTTTAACGTGCATCTGTTGATTTTGTTGTTGTACGTAGATATGCACTAATATTTGTCAATGGATGTGAATAGATTGCTTTTATCCAGAGAAAAGCATAGGGAAGAAGATTTGTCTGCGTAATTGCCTTAATCCATATTTGGATTGTTTTCTATTTCATGTTCGTCGTGTGTGTCGTATATTTAATTTAATTATGTAAGACGAAATGAAATATGCATATTTGTAGAATTAGAAATGCACTAGTATATATTACAATATTGAATGATAAGAGAACAAGAGGGACACGTTTGTCAATTTCTTCAAAAACGATAGCGATTAGGGATATAGACGATTATAAGTATTGGAATCATATTCAAATTGATAAATATAGGTGAGTATTTTAACGTGCACCTGTTGATTTTGTTGTTGTACGTATATATGCACTAATATTTGTCAATGGATGTGAATAGATTGCTTTTATCCAGAGAAAAGCATAGGGAAGAAGATTTGTCTGCGTAATTGCCTTAAAGTTTCATTTTTTTAGTTACTCAAGCTTCCAAACATGAAGGATCAAAAGAAAATGGAAGAAAAAATCTTGAAATTAAAAACTTAAACAAAAGTTATTTGTGATTCTGAGTTCCATAATTGTGCTATAAAAGTGAAAATTAGCTGAAAAGAAATTTGTCTTAGACAGTCTGAAGATGGAAGTTGAATGCTTGACTTTTTGTAAAATTTTAACTCTGATCAAAATTCATTTCCCTACTATGATATTGGTGTCGAATGTCTTAATTATTCAATATTATTTGTTACTTTTGAATTGTTGTTACTTTTTGGACTGTTTAACACTATTTTTGAACTTTTGTCACTTTTTTTTTTTAATTTTCTGTCACGTGTTTTCAATTTGTGTCACTTTGATTGTATGTCACATTTTTTATTTTTGCCATTTTTTATTTTAGTCACTTTTTTTGAGCGTTTGTCACTTTAAAAAAAAAAAATTGTCACTTTTTTCTTTCATTTTCATAAAGCATTTATTTATTGTTAGTTCACTTGAATTTCATTTTATCTGTTTCTTTTTTTCTTTTTGTAGAATTAAGATTTAATGATCTCTCAGCAATATTGATTTAAATTAAAAGATTACACGCGATCAACTTGTAACAAAATGTCACTTTTTCACATTTTCATTTTTGCAAATACATTAGATGTATCAATTGAATTGATTCAAAGAAATATATATTGAATGCAAGATTAAAACAATATTTGAATTTGTATATTTAAAATTTCAAAAAGCACACACATATGCATTTAGTTAATTGCTCCAATGAGATACTGCAACTTTTTAAAAGAAAAGTGACAAAAATGTCATTTTTTCACATTCTCATTTTCACAATACCTTGTATGCATAAATTGAATTGATTCTAAGAAATATGAATTGAATACAAAAATAAAACAAGATTTAAATTCATATATTTAAATTTTCAAACACACACTGATGCATCTAGTTAATTACTCCAATAAGATACTGCGACTTTTTATATCATATTCTTAAATACCTTGGATGCATTAATTGAATCGATTCAAAAAAAAAATGAAATGGATGTAAGATTAAAACAATGTTTGAATTCATATATTTCAATTTTCAAACACACACGTATGCATCTAGTTAATTGCTCCAATAAGATACTGCGACTTTTTATATCATATTCTCAAATACCTTGGATGCATTAATTGAATCGATTCAAAAAAAAAAAAAAAAAATGGGGGTAAAAAAAAAAAAAAAAAAAAAAAGCCATAAAGGCAACACCTGTACAAACGGCTTAATCCTTTTAACTTTTATGTTACAATGTTTGAATTCATATATTTAAAATTTCAAAATACATACGTATACATCTAGTTAATTTCTCCAATGGGAAACTGCGATTTTTTATAGAAAAATGAAAAAATATCACTTTTTCACATTCTCATTTTCACAAACACATTGGATGCATCAATCAAATTAATTCAAATAAATATATATTGAATTCAAGATTAAAACAAAGTTTGAATTCGTATATTTAAATTTTCTGAAACACACACAAACACTTTAGATGCATAAATTGAATTGATTCAAATAAATTCCAAAAACACACACGTTTGAGTCTAGTTAATTACTCCAATGAGATACTACGACATTTCATAAAAAATTGGCAAAATATCACTTTTTCACATTCTCATTTTCACAAACAATTTGGATGTATCAATTGAATTGGTTCACTAAATATGAATTAAATGCAAGATTAATACAATGTTTGAATTCATATATTTAAATTTTAAAAAATAAACACGTATGCATCTAGTTAATCGTTCCAATGAAATATTGCGAATATTTTTATAGAAAAGTGTTCGCATTCTCATTTTCACACACATTTTGGATACATCATTGAATTGATTAAAAAATATATGAATTAAATGCAAAATTAACACAATGTTTGAATTTGTATATTTAAATTTTAAAAAAATACACACGTATGATCTAGATCGTTTCAATGAAATATTAAGACTTTTAAGAGAAAAGTGAATGTCACTCATATTATCATTTTTACAAACATTTTTGATGTATCAATTGAATTGATTCAAAATTAAATTTTTTTTTATATGTATTAATCCAATCCATTTCCTCAAGATACAATGTTATTTTCAAATATTTTTTTCAATTACAGTATCAAAAATTGAATTTTCATATATACTAACTCATTACTATTAATTTATAGTTGAATTTTCAAGTATTGAAAGTTTGGATGAAAAAAGAAAAGCGGGAAAAAAATCTTTTTTATATTTATCTCACCTTTGACGAAAAATGCATCTAAAAACAAACAAATACCTCAAAAACTTCAAATTCATAATTAAAATTGCAACATCTTTTAGCAAAATGGATTATATTGATAATTTATCTGAAAAAATGAACTTTTAATTAGTATAGGAGAATGAAATTATAAATTGCACATGAAATCATTATTGAAAATTGAAAAATTGCATTTGAAAACTTTCATACAAATCATTAAAAAAAAAAAAGAGCAACTTTTATATATTGTTAAAAATAACATACTTGAATTGATTTAATTTTGGATTTAATGTAAGATTTTAAAAAAGAAAAGGTCACCAGTAGGTTGGATATTTTATGATCGGTGCATTGCCTTAAAAATCGTAAATAATACTGTTTATAATAATTTATTTTTTTTATAATGATTTATCAAAAAGTCCTTACTTTTTAGTGTATTTGTGCAATTTCCCCTAAAAAAAGAGTATTGAAGAAAAATCCCATCAAGCAGGGGCTAAATTTTTACAACTCGCTCACCCACGACTCGCGTTGGCATTAACTCTTCCTCATTTGCCACCTGTAAACTAGCCCAAAAGTATGTACGGAGAAGTGGGTTATCAAGATAGTGGGCTTATGCTAATCGGCGCAACCCAAAGAAGCCCAATACAAAGTTACGTTCAAATTGTCCAAAAGGATTCACTAATGCCACAACAATCCAACTGGGGGGTATACTGTCAAGCAGTAACTCCAAGCCTATTTGGGCAGTTAATCTGTCCAGACAAACTAATGAATGGGCTAAAATGGATTATAACGAGGAACGCGATCAACATGTAAATAAAGGATTTCAACAACTCAATTAAATTTATATACAATGAAAAAATGGTAATTCGATTATCATCTTACGAGGAGGAAGGATAAGAAGGTAAAAATTTTCAAGTTTATTATTTCAACTTTCCTTTTCTATCTCAATTGGCTTGAGCGTTGGGGGTCTAAACTGGACAGCCCTACCTACATGCCATCTTACGTTTCTTTCTTTCTTTTGAATGCAAAATCAAAGTTAGTCCGAAAAATATATTACACTGTGAAATTGAACAAACTATTCCCTTGATCTTGGCGTCATTCCAAGATTGCAATCGGATCATCTTCATCGCAATGTAGGATAAAACAATCATGACTCTTGCACACTTAGTTATTAGTTTACCAAGAGGGACCCTGTGAGATTGTGGCAATTTAGTTTAAATAATATAGTATATATATAGTACAAAAGTCTCCTCAAATATATTTTGTAAGATTAAAGATGAAGGAGAATAGGTTAAAAACACATCCATGAATGTACGATCAGGAGTTCTAATCACCAATATACCAAATTCGGTAAGTCAAGACAAACTATGTATATTTTCTTTAAGTTAATAATATTGTAAAGATTTTTTGCTAGAAAACGAATAAGGTCTAGAGGTTCACAACACAGCATAGCACGTGACATAAAATATTGTGCGTTGTGCGTTGTGGGGATGCATGGGGACATTATAGGAACGATTATTTTAGCCTTGACAATCATCGTTGATATTAAGATGTCCAAGAAAACGGAAAAATTAGTATTTGATACGCTCGAAAGTTCAAGTTAAGTTATTTTTTTCTCGGGGTATGACAAATTAAATATAATTTTTGAATATTAGGAAGTATGATCAATTCGGTTGGGCCAAGAATGGATCAACAATTCCACAGACACTGAGCAGTTCTTGGGTTTACGGTGTGGTGTGTAAGAAACTGAATTCTAATCCCAGCGTGGTTAGATTTAGACCATTTTAATTGGATCAAAAGTCCATAAACAATTACTGATTAGCTACTCAAGGTCAGTTTGTTGCAGCCCAATATATACAGGGCAAAATTGACAATAGCCCTATTTTTATTGCAAAAAAATTAAATAATAGGAAAAATTACGTAACTACAAAGGTTTCAAGATATATTTTCAAAAATAACAAACTTGCGATTTTTTTTTTTCAAAAATCAGGTGGTCACATTTTGTGACCCATGATAAAAGTTTGGTAGACATGCACAATCATATTTACAGCGCCATCACCACCACAGTACCGCCGTCGCCACTTGCACTAATAGATTCACAGGAAATTGTAGATCATATCTAACAATACGCGAGCCTCAAAAGATAAAATATTTACGAAGTACATAAGTTCACTATTAAGGGTGACATACTGTTCCCATAATACACGTTGGCAAAATCCATTGACAAAGTACACTAAGTAAATATTTAAGGCATGACTTTGAAGCCAATGAATGAAGAACACGTAAGTAGGTGAATAAAATGTGATACAAAATAGAATAAGTTAGAAATTTCCCATTGAGTGACCACTACTTGTCAGTAACCAAAAAAACCTAAATGCCCCAAAAACCCCCAAAGATAAATCTATAAAAAGGTCCTACCTAAAAGAAGAGAGGTATACAAATTTAAATATCTTCTTTCCAAATAGTCGTTTTCCCTTTTGCTTCTTACTGAGTATCATGTATAATGTGTGTATCGGAAAGATGACCACTAAGATGTATTTCCGGGCGCCGTGTACCAAATCTCAACCTTATCAATCACCCAAACAATCTCGACCCAAAACCTTCAACTATTCCACACTCTGGTTGCTTTTGATTGTACCCACTAAAGACAAAAAAAAGGGGTAAGGTGTTTTGCAGCCACAAAGGCCAGAAAGAAAAGGCAGTCGTGCACACAAAGCAAGGAAAAATGGAAGCCATTTTCTTCAAGATACAATGGCAAAACATACGTGAATATCAAGACTAAGGTGACAATATATAGGTAACATTAGGTATGAAAGTGGTCAAGCCCAATCCAACACATGGGCCATGTATACTGAGTAGTGGGTTAAATCTCGTAAGCTTTCCAAAGGAGTAAGACGGGCCATGAGCGTCTCTAACTAAAATTAGGTCCCTTCAAATGGCCGTAACTAGTTTTCGGGTCGAATCATCAATTTTAGGTGTCGATATTAATTTAGCCAACATCGGTTTAACCTCATCACCTGGGCTTTATATGGGTATCAAAAAATTTAACAAATCTCCACATTGATACTCAATCAACCTGCAAGTAACCAAAACACACAGTTTATATTTTCATAATCAAGGTAACAAATAAAATTAGTATCACGGACCTTACCTCGTGTTTCAGACCCGAAACGCATACGATATCTGCTCCATGGACTCACCAGGGTTAAGGTCACAAACAAATAACCAAGTAGGAGCTAATAATCACAGTGATCAATTAAGAGCAAATAATCATACGATGGAGATATCATAAAGGATAATACAGATCTTTTAAAAAAAGACACGTTCACACAGAACAATAGATTAATACTAAGTTAATCAAGCACACGGTCAACACATATGCAACAAATGCATAAATGACCACACGAAAATATCTCACCACACTTATCATATCCCATTTCGTGTTGCTCACACCTCGAGAATATATATCTCACCTCATCGCCCACCATACTTACTAGACTTCACCTCGAGGACACATATCTCACCTCGACCGCCGTGGTCACTAGACTAATCACTTAACACATGTCTAACTAGTAGACCTCTATATATCCTAAGTTCTTGGAATAATCCTCTATCACCACATCAATTCTCCCAACCTAAGTGGATAATAGATCTTCACCTAACAGAAGTGAAAGAAATGCATTTCTCATACTCCACATGATCAAGGTCTCTTCACAGATAAAGAATTTCAACATTTGATCACCCTCCACTAGTGAATTAAATGTCACATTCCACATCCCCGATACAAGCCACCAATGTACCTTTAGGCATTTATACTCTATCTCACCAAAAGACATACAACACACTGCTAATGCATCTTAACCTCCTATGCATGCAAATAATTACACAAAGTAATCAGATTGCTCTCAAAATTCATGCAAAATCACATATTAAACACATTGAAATGCACATATAATCATGCAACAAAATTAAGCAATCACACACATATAGAAATGATTACACACGAGTGGACATGCAGTAACTAGGTTTACTCTCAATAAATATCACTAGGGTCACTCAACCCTATAATCACATTCGTCTTATTTCTCATCTTACCCTCTTACTTATCCTTTTTCTTGGGATAGTTACTAATAAAGTTCTCACCCTTACAACAACTATAACACCGTCTACCACTAGACTTGTCCCATTTCTTGCCCTTCTTCTTACCACCCTCATCACTCGAGTCACTACTCGAATCACCATTGTCTTTAGCTCTACTTATATTCATCTGCTTAAATTTCATTCTACTCCTCATCAAATGTAACTAATCACTTCTCTTATTCTCTTTTTCAACTTTAATCTCTATCTCCTTACTCCTAAGGGAATCTGTGACAATCTCAGATGTTAAAGTATCCCTACCATACTTAATTGCATTCTTAACCTCTCTATATGAATCAAGCATAGAATTAAGCAAAGAAATGACCTTATATGTTTCAAACACTTTCTTATCACAATTAACGATATCTTGAAAAAATTTGTTGAAAATATCTAAATTGTCATCAAGATCCTTTGAATGATTCATTTTAAAATTGAAAAATCTTTCAAACAAGTACAATTTATTAGGAGTAGACTTAAACAAATATAAGTCCTTCAACTTTTGTCAAGTTCTTTTGTAGAATCAAGTTTTTCAACTTTTTTTTCAAAACGGTGTCAGATAGGTGTAAAATAATTGAGGTGTAAGCATGTTTATCATATTCTTCTTTTTGTGTTTTTGTTAAATTTGCAGGAAAATTGCCTTCTATAGATTTTGAAACTTTTTGTTGAATCAAAATCTCTTTCATCTTTTGTTACCAAATTGAAAAATCTCATTTCCCATTGAAAATTTCAACTTCAAAATGTGAAGACATTTTGAAAAATAGAACAACAAAAACTGCACAAATATATCACACAAAGTAATCCTAAGTCCGCAATATATACCCTTCTATATTCCCAGAGTTTCGTGAGATTCAAGATCTCATATCAAAGGAAAGTTCAAACGGGTCAAGTATAGATGTTCTAATGGAATAATTAATGTAACACGAAGGTATGACAACAAAAAATTCAAATTTTTCATGCAACGCAGTCTCACAGAGTGACTAAATAACAGTTAAAGTACAAAAGCGATTACCAATTTGATCAAATTCAACACTTCAAACAAGGCAAATAATTCCTAAATTTCTAGCACAAACAATGTTACCCCACACAGTAACATCAAATATAATATCACCCCACACGATGACGCGCTAATGCTGAATTTAAATTGTGATAAGCCAATTTACCAAAGTGGACCAATCTAAGTCTGTAAATAACGAGATATGCGAATTTACCACTGTAGGGCCACCCCTATTCGCTCTAAAGTCTCCAGCAACTGTAGTAACCAATCAAACACCGAACTGAATCACAAACGCGCAGAGGCAAAATCATCCAGTTTTCACATATAACCTGAAACAGAAAACTAACAACACCAAATCGTTAGAAATCACGTTAAAAAAATTCTGCCCGAAGAAATTCTCCCCAGACGATGCTGGATGCTCCTCCACGCACCGCTGCTGTAACTGCCATGCACCGTCGCTGGTGGCCGTCACGTCACCACCGCGCCCAGTCAACCTAGGAGCACCTCTACCTACAAATCAAGATTTTGGCATTTGTTTTACCAATGGACTTCTGATTGGCCGAAATCGTCGATTGCATGTCCGATTTTTAGAAAGTTTGGATAGTTTCGTTCCTGCCGGCTTCTGATACCACCAACGTGGCTCTGATACCAATTGTCGCGGAACGATGGCCACCAAGATGTATTTTCAGGCTCAATATACCAAATCTCAACCTTATCAATCACCAAAACAAACTCGACAAACTCGACCTTCAACTATTCCACACTCCGATTGCTTTTGATTGTACCCACTTAGGACACAAAAAAGGGGGAAGGTGTTTACAGCCACAAAGGCCAAGAAGAGAAGGCAGTCGTACGCACAAAGAAAGGAAAAATGGAAGCCTTTTTCATCAAGATACAATAGGAAAATACATGTGAATATCAAGACCGAGGTAACAATACATAGTTAACATTAGGTATGAAAGTAGCCAAGTCCAATCCAATACATGGGCCAAGTATACTGAGTAGTGAGTCAATTCTCGTAAGCCTTCCAAAGGAGTGGGATGGGGCCATGTTCGTCTCTAACTAAAATTAGGTAACTTCAAATGGCCTTAACTAGTTTTCGGGTCGGGTCATCNATACTGAGTAGTGAGTCAATTCTCGTAAGCCTTCCAAAGGAGTGGGATGGGGCCATGTTCGTCTCTAACTAAAATTAGGTAACTTCAAATGGCCTTAACTAGTTTTCGGGTCGGGTCATCAATCTAGGTGTCAATATTAATTTACCCAACATCGAAAACCCAACAATGAGATCAGGAGGAAAAAATCCTAATTATGTAAAAGGAATTTGTTAATCATGTTTTTGTGGTCAACACTGCCCCTACCTTAAATCGACACCACCAACATCTTCTACCCACCTTTTCTCCTCATACGATGGCATCGCAGCCCATATCTCGACGGGGCTAAAATCCACCACCCATTTTAGCATTCACCTACTAAACTTGGTAGTTCATGATTGATACCAATCCAGATTCAACCCCACCAAACGATTTTGAACCGGCTTCAACTCCTTCAAAATTGGTTTGTTTCCAAAGGAAAAAAAACCTATGCTGGTGGTGCCATTGCCATTAAGATCCGCCCTTGGAAAAACTAAAAGTACTATAAAAATCCAGCGTCCAATGGATTTGATACTAGAATCAGATTTGTGAGTTTTCGCCGAGGCATGGATCTAAGATGAAAATGCCATCCTTTGTGCGCCATGGTTTATGCTGGCGGACAATATTTGCGAGCATGATCTTCTTACGAAGATCGAGCTTTCCTTTGTTGACGGTGGTAATGGCCATATCGTCGATGCAAGATGAGGGAAGATGGTTGAACCGTCCCTTGATTTTCTTAACTGATATGATATACTTGTTCTTGGAGCTCGTGTTGTCGACACAGTTCACTGTTGTCCCATGGAATACTGACGACATCCTAAACTTGTTTATCGTCGATCCTCTGCATCATGTATAATGAGAGAGAGAGAGAGAGAGAGAGAGAGAGAGAGAGAGAGAGAGAGAGAGAGAGAGAGAGAGAGAGAGAGTCGC
>CAIGRP010029108.1:0-13872 GCA_903798385.1 Fraxinus cuspidata | reverse complement strand
GTACTTTGGGTTAACAAGACCACAAGTAGAACTACTACAGGAGAAACTCCATTCTCTATGGCCTATGGTGCAGAGGCTATGAGCCCTGTTGAAGTGGGCCTGCCATCTCTTCGACGAATGTATTTTAATGAAATAATCAATGACGAAATGAAGATGTGTGAGCTTGACCTCTTGGAAGAAAGGAGAAACAAGTCCCAATAAAAGTTGTCCTTGTATCAAAGAAAAATGATTAGATACTATAACTCAAAAGTAAAAAAGAGGTCATTTCGTGTGCCCGCGTCCGTTTCCTTATCGCTACCGCCGTTATTCCGGTAGAAACGCGTCGAAATCGTACTTGACTTGGCTTGAGTGGGTCCGATATCTGTTGGTTCATTTTTTGGGGTCAACAGAATTCATTTTTAATATGGTTCAATTTGATAGTGCGAAATTTTCTAATATAATTGGGGTAATTTTAAAAAATTATACTATTTATTAAGTCGCCCTAATATTTCATTACAGGTTAACGTGCAGGCCTAGCTAGAGGGAAGAAACATATAAGCGTGAGATCACAAAATACTGTAATTATAGCTCATTTTTGGTATCACTAAATGTTTTTTTTTTAAATTTAAGTCAAAGTCAATATTTAATTTTAACCAAACAATTCATAGAATTCATAACTTTTCAACAACAAATTTCATGAACTTTTATTAAAATTTACTAAAAATTTTATTTTAATATCTACTAATTCGGGGCATAATTTTTATCTCTCATAGTGAAACCTCACAATCCTGTTGCGGTATGAAGTGGACATAGTTATCTCTTAAAGAGTTGTTCACTATAAATAGTGTACTTTTTCTTATTTTCATGTTTCATTTTTCACCATGTTATAAAATACAGTCGGTAGCATAATTAATCGTTTAATGGAAATGCTGGGTGTATAGAGGTAGGGGTTCCCTCTCACTTGAGGTGGGTGGGACCCACTCCCCCTGTGAATCGTCGGTGTGAACACGTACATCCAACATTTCTCATCATTTAATCCATAGCACACATACAAAGGAGAGTGGAAGACCGTGGACATTAAAGGGGCTAAAACCAAGCTCACAAGTTACAATTTAGATGCGGGTCTTCATACTCTTTAAATTGGTATGTCTTAGTTGATTTAGACTATGTTTGAACTTAATTCTTTGAAAAAGTAAAATTAGTAATAGTTGTTTTTCGAAAATTGTATAGTTAAAAAATAAGAGAAAATTTTAGATTTACATTCAAAATTATTTTATTCGAAAAATACATGGATAAAAATATGCTTTTAATATAATGGGTCTCAAACAATGATTTAATTAATTAGGTTGGATTAGTTTTTGTTAATTGATATATCTTGTCATAAAATTTTAAACTATTAATATACGGTTTTTATTGTACTTAAATGAGTACTTAGAAACTTATTCAATTTTTGGGCCAATGAGACTCAACTATCTATAGTAAAATTTCAATAAATTGATAATCTTATTTAAGAAATAAAATTTTTAGGTCCCAACTCGAGTCAATATACTAAGTTAATAACCTTGCATATGATAATAATCTTATTTAAATTTCTTTGTGGCACAATAAAAATATAAAATAATATTTGGTTAGAAACGTAATATTTATAATACATATTAAGTAATTTCTTATCAGAAGATTTTTTTTTTAAATTCAGTTGTTTTTTTCATTATAATATGATTCTAAATTTGATTCCCTTTTTTTTTTTTTTACTCAAACAAACTCAATCCCTTCCCTAACTTTTTTCCAATACGTATACGCATTTGGTACATTTTTTTTCATATATAAAAATTAATTATTTAAGCTTAAGATGGTTGAAAGACTTCTTTTTGAGAAATGATTGGTGAAACATAGCTATCATCTACATAATAATCATTTTCGATGCTATGTATTGATATTTATGTATCATAACTAATTTGCGGATAGGTAGCATAAAGTCAAAAATTTGGATGAACAAATAAAAATAACTACTACTACCGTATCCTAGTTAGTGGAGTTTAACCAAACCCTGAAAATTAAAAATTCCACCACCTCTTTTTAACTTTTTATATATATAAATTGATTGTCCTAGGTTTCTTTTTGAACGATGGATGAGACAGGTTTGGTAGGTAGAATTTAATAATATTAAAAATTAAATTTTAGTTTTCCTCTTTCTTTAAGGCCATGATTGACCTTATTTTCTAGGGAAAATGNTAATATTAAAAATTAAATTTTAGTTTTCCTCTTTCTTTAAGGCCACGATTGACCTTATTTTCTAGGAAAAATGGAAAATGAATTTCATTTCCCACTTTTGAACTTGTTTGATTGGCAAAATTTGACATGGCGGCTATTTTCCTTGGTTTTAAGGAAAATTTGTAGGGAAAATGAATTCCAATTTCTGCTAGAATTTTATTTATTTATTTTTTGGCAATGGAACTAAATTTCATAGTCAATAATTTTAGACATGTTTGGTTTTCATTTTTTAAATTCATTTTTTTCCTCAAAATTTATTTTCAATCACACATTTTATTGAATTTAGAACTTTTATTAAGTTTTCAACTATTTATTTCTTCATAATTTTTTTTGTCAAAATCGGTAAAAAATCTAATTTATAAATCAAACATGAACTTAATGTTTCCACGTGTCGTAGTCCCTAGGTTAGCTCCATCTAAATGTTTTAGAATCTTAGCAACTCTTTATGAACACGTTTTGTCGGACTATGCTTTTATCCTCTGATCTAAAAATCAGTCACTACCAAGGTTAAATCTTTTATTACATTCAATCACCATTACTTTAAGTGATTATAGACTTTGACGGTTTGGTACAAATTAAAATTAAAATTTTAATTCAAGTCAAATTGAATAATTATTTATAATAACATCTTTTATAGAATTTACAATTTTTCAATAACATATTTTATCAATTTTTATCAAAATCAATTAAAAAATCTAATTTTAATCTCCATAAAAAAATGACTTAATTGGAACATTATCATTCTCGACACAATTTTACAATTTTCACACGTACGAAATGGTTTGTCATGTCAGATTTGTGCTTTAATCATTCGAAAGTCCATACCAAAACTATTTGAAATTAATGGACATATATCTCTAATTGAATTTGCTTTTCAATATTTTGAAATTATCTGAATAATAAAGTAAGGTGAGTTCCGGTACATGGAAGAAAAAGAATACCATGTCCGTTTAACTACCAAAGACCAGGAAAATGAATTAAAACCCAATACGGCAATTTTATACTGTATCCAAGTGTAAAAGCCAGTATTTTAGGCCAGAAAATCTTCGTATTTACACTTTGGGAATGCGATATGATATACACCAAGTTCCATGATATTATTGAATGTTTGATAAATTTATAAATTTTATTAAAATAAGAGAATTTCCCAGTCTCAACTTGAGTTAATATACTAAATTAATATCATCATTGAATACATATGATAATGATTTTATTTGAAATCTTTCAGGCCAAGAATATATAAAATAATAATTACAAAAAAATATATAAAGTTCATAATTACATAATAATGAAGTTTTTATTTCACACTTATTTTCTCAATCTAGTTCTCTCTCAGAATACACATTTAAATTAGGCCCCTGTTTTGGTTGTGATTAAAATAAGATTTTTAGTAAATTTTAATAAAAATTGATGAAATGCGTGATCGATAAGTTATGAATCCGGTTAAATGCCCTTTTTTGCACTCAAAAGGAACTCAAGACCATTCTTAATTTTTCTTTGTAATGTCATTACTAATATAACCCAAAGGAGTTCGATCGACATCCATCATATTTTCATATATAGACTCTGTCCTTGTTGATTTCCATTTTTAGGATAAAATGCATTATGGGTGAAATACGTGTATAACTATTTTATGTAAGAATGCGTGGTTGAAAATAAATTTTGAAAAAAACGCATTCTTGAAAAAAATAGGACTCAAACAGGGCTAAAAATGACTTCACGTAATCTATATATGGTATCTTCATCTTCATTGGCTTGTGGTTTAGAAGCAATTCCTTCATATCATAAAAAATCGAAAACAATTTTTAGATTAATAAATATTTATTTATCGATATTAATAACTTTTCTAACATAATAATTTTTTCCTAATCCAGATTTTACAATAAGTCAAATTTCCTTTTGAGTAAATTTTCAATTTTTCTTAATGATGTAAATGTTTAGTTTTAAACATGTTAGAAAATATTTCTTATCTCCTTATTAAATAAGGCAAAAATGTTAACCGATTACTCTCAAATTGAATAACATATTTCAACTTTAATTGTGGTGAATATTGGACTGGGTCCAAGTATTCTATTAACTAGTCACTCTATTAGACTAATCCACCAAAAGACAGGCTGCTTGAATCGTTTGCGAGCAAGTAACATTGCAAATTAATTTGGCTTTTGGGGTCATAAAATGGAATAGATTGACTAGCAAAATATAAAGAGATTTAAAAATATTGATGTGGAAAAATTATTTGTTTGAATTAGCCAACAAAACCTTTTTGGGTAGACTTGTAAGCTTTGTATCATAAATAGTTGACGAAGGGATGGCATACTGTTTGGAGAGCAGGATACTTAGATTAAAAAAAAAAATAGAAAACCCCTCAGCTGTTCTTAGAAAAGATTAGAGTTCTCCAATATTTAATCAATTAAGCCCCAAACCAAAAAAGCTTAATAAAAAGAGGAATACAATCTTTCCAAGAATAATGACAAGGTTGTTAGACCCCAAATTTAAATCCCTATATTTGGAAATATTATCATTATTTTTCTTTTAAAATCATAAATGCGAGAAAATGATTAGATTTTTCTTTAACGTAGTAAACATCAATGACTTCATTTATAAATATAAAAAAATGTACTTAATAAATCACGAGAACAAAAATAAATGTTAAATTTATTTTCAATACAAATTCAATAGCACTGAATCCGTCTTTTCACTAAGTCGTTATCTCAATCATTTTGCTTTCATCATTTGAAAAACGGAAATGAATAATGTGGAACAAGCTAACACCCACTAAACAAATCCCATACTTATGATGCATGCTTATGATATTCATATGCATTACATTAAAATAAATAATTTTTTTCAATATGTACTTTTTCTTCCATTTCTTTAAAAAATTTAATATTAACATCGTAAGCTCACGTAGTATATTGTCTAATCAATTAGAATGCAGTGCAAAACTGCTATTTGGAACCCAATTCATTCTACTGATAGTGGCGTAAAATGAATAACATTAAGCATTCAACATTGATTGGATGTGCTAATCCCCCACACCTTATTTCCTATCATTCATGCTACATGTACAATGTTTGTTGGCATCATTGATTGACAACTAAACATTTGACACAATCACATCCTTCCATTTTTAAAAATTATTAAAAACTATTTTTATATCAATTGTCCAAATTTTGACAACACATTTGTTGTCAACCATGTTAGAGAACTAGCTTTAACAAAAACATTCGGGATTTAAAATATTTTTTGACTCATTGACATTTGAAAACTTTTTATTTCTTGAAACTTTATTTATATTTAATGATGCATTAACGTACATGATGTACCATTCTATATAGGAACTTGAAAAAACTTATTATTTACTTTTTTTTTCCATGCACATTTCTTAAATGTCATTTCACGCTATTTCTATTATGTTACTTTATTTTAATTTATGCACTGCAAATAAAAGAACATTAATATGACTAATGGTACATCACCTAACTATTTAGAGACCCGATCTCGAAGACCCCGATCTTGGTAGGGGCCACTTATACACGTGATAAGGTTGGGCCTTCATGATGAGGTCGAGGACCCCCGATCTTGGTGGGGGCCAATTATACACGTGGCAATGTCGGACCTAATGATGAGGTCGAGCCTTGATAAGGTCGAGTCCACAAGTCTCATGCCCCCCAACGATACTAGTCCTATCTCGACTATAACTCCCCACCTTTCCAATTTAATATGTTTCCTAACCTTCTACGGATTTGACTCAAGCAGTACACTCCTTTTTGGACTCAACCTCCAACATCTATAAACACATAATCTAGTATCATTATTCAGGTACTTTTTTTTCATTAATACTACATATAATCTTTTACGCAATTCCTCTTTCTGACTTAAGCATCGGAGGGGCAACAATGACACACCTCGACGCCTTTGTTTCAATTATTGAAGATCAGATCGTGCGAAGTTCAATCAGCCAGTTTCGAGTTCATTCAGGTGTAAATTTTTGGTAACATCATTGGAGCTGTCTGTCGGAAGCGCTACCAAAAGCCATGGTTAACACACGCTCAGGACATCTTCCAGCAAGCTCATCCGCTCTGAACCAGCCCCTTACCGGAGATCCTCCGATCCTCAGGAGGTATCGTCAAGAGAACCACCACATCCACCAGCAGCAGTCGCTCCTGGAGCGTTTAAAGAACTCTGCCAACAAGTGGCAACGTTAACTCAGCTACTACAACAGAGAAGTACACCCCCAGTACCATCCCCGTAAAGTGGTCTTATGGCAGATGATCGGGTTCCAGGCCCCAGCCATGGTGATGCCGTAACCTCAAACGTGCCGCACATGCCCTTGGGCTCTCGATCTGTCACTATGGATTCTGTTGATCTTGCACGGATCATCTAAGATGGAATCATGGTCTGAATGCTTCAAAAGTCCCAGGCAGCATTAGGATTCACCCCCATCTCAACATGTACATGAATATCATGAACTTGGAGGTCACACCCGACACTGTAATATGTAAGACTTTTCCTCAAACACTTACCAAAGCGACCAGAGATTCGTTCTCCACATTGGAGCCCAATTCCATATCTTCCTTTTCAGACTTGGCTGACAAGATCTCCACGTTCTTTGTAAGTAGTAAGCGTATCAGGAAGACACTCGCATCACTTATGCAAATGCGTCAGGGACCCAACGAGACATTCCGCAATTTCATGACAAAGTTTAATGAGGAAAGACTTATGATCCCCAATCTATACATCACAGCTGCAGTCTCTGCCCTAACATATGCATTAAGATGTGGGGCGTTTAAGATGTCTCTGTCAAAGATCCCTCCCAAGTCAATAACCGACCTACTAACCCGGGCTGAGAAGTACATTAACATGGAGGAGACCATGTTCCCAATGAGAGATACCCCGCCATTAAAGAAGCCCAATCTGAAGAGGCTCCATGAGTCTAACCAGCATCCGGATCCTTTTCAAAGCAAGCCAAGACAAGACCACGTCTAACGTCCTTCACTCATTTGAATACTACAAGTTCTAACATTCTGATGGAAATCAAAGATCTTAAAGAGTTGCAATGGCCTCCTAGGCTACGGGCTCATGACAAAAGTAAGTACTGCGATTTTCATCTAGATCATGAGCATACGACCGAAGGATGCTTCACTTTGAAGTGGGAATTGAAGCTCTCATCAAGAGGGGTTTCTTGGGACATATGTCAGTCAAGACAAACATTAGTGAAATAACCAGAGTAAGGGAAATGCTCCTGAAAAGAGGGGAGATAAGCAACCAACTGCGGGTACTATCAATATCATTGTCGGAGGGATGGCTTCGGGAGGGGATTCCAATAGTGGGTGCAAGCAGTACGCCAAGAAATACCCCTTAATCTCGAATATAGAACTTGGTAATGTAGAAGACATCACCTTTGGATCAAATGACTTAGATGACTTGTCTTTTTCTCATGACGAAGCATTGGTTATATTAGCAATCATTGCTAATTTTGAGGTAAAAAGAATTATGGTGGATAATGGAAACGCATCTAACGTACTGTCATATGAGGCTTTCGTTCAAAAGGGTATTTCAACTGAGCAGCTCTAGCCTGCCAAGACCCTCTTTCAGGGTTTCGAAAGTGGTGTAGTAATCCCATAGGGCATCGTAGGGCTACCTCTCACCCTGTGATCAGAAGGGAGGTAGGTCACGCAGATCACAACTTTTGAAGCAGTTAGCACTCCTATGGCCTACAACGCCATACTTGGAAGGCCTTTGTTGAACAGGATCAAGGCAATTGTCTCGACTTTTCACCTACGGTAAAATTTTCTACTAGTAATAGGGTCGAGGTGGTTCGAGAAAGCCAAACGGTAGCTAGACAATGCTATGTTACTAGCGTTCGAGAGATCAAGACTGGTGTCTGCAACTTTTAGAGTTCAGGGTAGGCCTCGAGCATCGAGTTAGGCTTTCCTCGGTGGAAGAGCCATGAGGTCGAGCTCGAGCCCGGTAGAAAATTTACCATTGGTTGAGATCTTGACGCTACAACAACGGCCTAGCTTATCAGTTGTCTGTCTCGTAACATCGATGTATTCGCTTGGAATCTCAAAGATATGTCTAGGATAGACCCTGAGTTGCAGTATATAGACTCAATCTAAACCCAGGTGCAAGACCTGTGAAGCAAAGGAGGAGACAGTTTGTGTCAAAACGACGGGAGGTGACATCATCTCAGATCATAAATTATACAGCTTTCTAGACGGATTCTCTGGGTATCATCAAATTCTTATAGCATAAGAAGATAGAGAGAAGACCTTATTTATGGCTGATTCGGCCATTTACTGCTACAGGGTCATGCCATTCGGGTTGAAGAATTCAGAAGCTACATATCAAAGACATATCAATAAGGTCTTTACCAGCTTAATAAGGATGAACATCGAAGCATATGTGGATGACATGGTCGTTAAAAGTAAGCAAGTGGACGATCATATCTCCGATCTTGAAGAGGTCTTCGCTACACTACATAGGTACAAGATGAAGATGAATCATACGAAGTGTGCATTTGGACTGGCTTCCGGCAAGTTCTTAGGATTCATGATCACACATAAAGGAATAGAGGACAAGCCTGACAAGATCCAAGCCTTGATATCCATGGAACCCCCGACATGCAAAAAGGACATTCAAAAATTAGCGGGTTGGGTTGCATACTGAATAGGTTAGGTGCTTCCCATTTTTCAAAGTCCTAAGAGGAAACCAGAGCTTTTAATTTGAATGAGGAATGTAATTTAGCCTCTCAAGAGTTAAAGCAGACACTGTCAACGCCCCCAGTCCTCACGAAGCCAGAACCCGGTAATACATTATTACTATACCTGGTCGTTTCTGATAACGCGGTGAGTGGGGTGTTGGTGAAAGAAGTGGGAAAGGTCCAGTGACCTATTTACCATGTGAGTAAGGTACTTCTCGACGCAAAAACTCACTATACATTGGTTGAACAACTTGTTATAGCTTCCAGGAAGCTACGTCAATATTTTCAATCCCATCCAATTGTTGTGCTCACCGATCTACCACTTAACACATAAACCAGATGTCTCAGGAAGACTACTGAAATAGCGATTGAACTGGGCGAGTTTGATATAGAGTTCAAGTCGCGGCCTACAATTAAGGTGCAAGCCTTAGCTGACTTCATTGCAGAACTAACCCTTAGGCCTCGGAGGCCACAGGAGAGCGACCCGAGCAAGACCTTAGAAAATTGGGAAATATTCATAGATAGAGCATCGAATAGTTCGGGATCGGGTGTTGGGATTATCATCACTGACCCGAACAAGAATGATGAGATCCAATGCGCGCTCAAGTTCGAATTTGAAGCCACCAACAATGAAGCAGAGTATGAAACTGTCATTCTAACTTTAGAGTTAGCATACAACCTTAAGCTTGAGCACATCAAAGTTTAAATAACCTCATAGCTTGCGGTTTTCCAGGTCGATGGTATTTTGAGAGGAAAGAAGAGAAAATGAGCTTGTACTGTTTGAAGGTGCATGACCTTCGGAGATGATTTAGAAGCTGCGAGATCATCAAAATTGCAAGAGTTGACAATACAAAAGCCGACGTGCTATCCCGACTTATGTTCATGAGAATAGATGGACTAAATAGAACGGTGTACATCAAGATAGTGTCAGAGCCTATCATAAATCATAAGCTAAGCATCATGGACATTGATCATGTGCCTTCTTGGATGGATCCAATATTGGAGTACTTGAATAATGGGAACCTACCATTTGACCCTCGGGAAGCAAGAAGCATTAGGATTAGAGCATCAAGGTACCGCGTTATTAGAGGAGTCATATTTCGCAAGAGTTTTACATTACCCTACCTCAGATGCTTCAAACCTTCTGAGTCCTTCCAAGCCCTAGCAGTGGTTCATAAAGGTACATGTGGAAATCATCAAGGAGTTCGTGCGCTCGCCTACAAGCTCATAAGATATGGGTATTATTGACCTAACATGAAGAATGATGCATCGGACTACGTAAGGAGGTGTGACAAGTGCTAAAGGTTTGGCAATTTGATACATACCACGTTGAAGAACTAATTTACATCCCATATGCTGCCCCTTTCAAGCAATGGATAGTGGACATCCTTGGAACTTTCCCTTTGGCTAGAGGTCAATTGAAATTCATCACTGTAGTAGTTGAGTACTTCAACAAGTGGGTAGAAGCAGAACTATTGGAAATCATCTCAAAACTCAAGCTTAGGTCATTCGTATAGAAGTCCATTATGTGTAGGTTTGGGATATCAAATGTGCTGATAACAGACAATGGAAGGCAATTTGATAATTCCCAATTCAGAAACTTTTGTGCCAACCTCGGAATTGACCATCGTCTGACATCAGTCTCACACCCTCAGAGTAACGATCTTGCAGAAGTAACTAACCATATCATATTGCAAGACCTTCGCACAAGAATTAGAGATGCCAAAGGAAGTTGGCCCGAAGAACTGAACGCCATACTTTGGACATACATGACTTCTCACAAGACAACAACTGGTGAGACCCTCTTCATGCTAGCTTTTAGCGTGCAAGCCATGATACCAGTTAAGGTTGGCCTCCAGACATAGAGGATGATCAAGCCTAACGTCGAAGGACAAATGACTGAGAACCTTGATATGTTTGAGGAGTATGAGAACAAAACTCTCCGAAGGTTGCAAGTAATCAAAATAAAACAGCAAAGCACTTCAATACTAGGTAAAGACAAGAAGGTTCAAAGTTGATGATTTGGTCCTTAGAAGAGCAGCAGCTGCCGGGCATCCTCCAAGGAAGCTAGGATCGGTGTGGAAAGGGCCTTTCAAAGTTATATGAAAAGTAAGAGGTGGTGCATATAGCTTGAAGGATACTTTGGGAAGACCGCTCCAAAGGCCATGTAATGATGACAACTTAAAAATTTATGACAAGTAGCTGGTTATCCAACCAGGTACCTAGGTTGTTTGGTTTCCTATTCGTACTTATATATTTTATATTTCTCCTTTCATTTTATTTTTTCAGTTTTAGTTTGGGCTTGCATGCCCTCAAGCATTTTACTTTTTCAGTTATGGCCTATGTGCTTTGAACTTCATTATTTAAAATTCAATTCGATAATAAAAACTTGTCCCAAACACATCGAATTAGTGTAAGGTCATGCTTCGCACATGTAGCTAGCACATCGAATTAGCGTAAGGTCATGCTTCACGGATGCAGCTAACACATAGAATTAGCATAAGGTCGTGCTCCGCGTATGCAGGTAACACATCGGATTAGAGTAAGGTTGTGCTCCGCGCATGCAACTAACACATCGGATTAGCGTAAGGTCATGTTCCGCACATAAAACTAACATATCGAACCAGCGTAAGGTCGTGCCTCGCATATACAGCTAATACATCAAACTAGCGTAAGGTCGTGCCCAGCGCATGCAGATGGTAATTTATACTTAACCTAATAGGACTGACCTAAATACAACCAGCATCCCTCAAAAATTATTTTAGGTAGGGTCGAGTTCGAGGATACCAGTCACACAACAAAATCGAGGTTCCAAAAAAAAAAAAAACAATCGAGATCGACCATCTAAAGCGCTCGAGCAAACTATACAAAAATCAAGCTCATTTGGCCAAAACATGGTCAAATGAAACACTCGAGCTAATTGTTATACAAAAATCGAGCTCATTTGGCCAGAACATGGTCACGTGAAATGCTCGAGGTAACTGCTACACAAAAATCAATCTTATTGACCATAACTTGGTCAAGTAACAAGCTCGAGGTAAAATCGTTTTAAAGACTCGATCTTATTAACCATAACTTGGTCAAGTAACAAGCTTGAGCTCAATGTTGTACACAACTCAATCTGTTTTGACCAAATTCGGATCAATCAACAAGCTAGATTCTGACCAAGGCCAGAACTATTTTGGCCAGAAAATGGCAACAAAAATGCTCGAGCTACCAGACGTAAAAAGTCGAGCTTCCTGGCCAAGAACTGAGCAGTCAACAAGCTCGATTTCGACTAAGGCTCGAACTATTTTTAAACAAAAAAAAAAAGAAAAGAAAATGAACGAATGAATGATGAAAGTCAGGCTTTGTGTTGCACAAGACACAACGAACACGAAATAAAAATAAAAGCATCGATCTACTATTAATAAAGAGTCCAGTTCGGCTAATGTACTTGTTACATTTTTTTTTCAAAACAACAAAACACAAGCTTGGGGAGGGGCTCTAGTCTAAGTCCGTTGGGTCCGTCGAATTGTCTTGGGTAAGAGTCTCGACCTCTTCCCCGGCGTCATCTTTTGCCTCCAACTCTCAAAGCTCGAGCTCATTAGCAAGCTCATTAACTGTCTTCAGATCCTTGATGAGAGGCATCGAGTCTTCAGGAAATTTGGTCTTCAAAAATACTCGTGCCAAACTCAGGCCGTAATAATACAACCCCGAACCGTACTGCCCTAAGAGTGTCCCGAATTCGACCTAATTTTTGAATTCATCTTCTACCTGAGTTTGGGTCCCTGCAAATTCATCCTTGAACCTTTTCTTAGCATAAATGACCTAGAGCTTGGCCTCCTCAGCCTCGTCTTTTGCAGTCCCTATCTGATCCCTAACTTTTTTGGTCTCAATCCGTGCAAGGTCACGCTCGACCTTGAGCTATCGGATCCACTTCTCCTTTTGCTCGAGGATCCAATGCTCTTCATGGCCAGTCCCCAGGTTATGCTCAATGTTTGAAATATGATGAATAGTCAATGTTGAGGTAAACATGAAGAAATACAAAAAGATTCAATTCTAGTTATATGCCATACCTTTAAAGTTATGAGCTCAAGAGCCCTTACACCCTCGCCGGGCTCGACCTCGTCCAAGTACTTGTTTACCAAACTCGGGATGAGGGAAGATCAGGCATGTTCCTCCAACATCAAGCTTGGTAGAGGAGCATCATCCTCCAAGTAACCTATCTCTGGAGTAGCCCGAGGGACGGAGGAGCGAGCAGAACCTCGGGGAGATAGATGTGTCAGATATGCTGGGCTCTTAGATGATTGCCCAGCCCCAGTAGAGGTCTTGGTCGGGTCTGACTCCGAGCTCATTTTTTCCTCTTTGACGGGGCACGAGCCTTAGGTTTCAGGCCCTTTGCCTTATGGTGCACATTCGCGAGGAGCTTTAATGGATTGAATAACATTTCTAAATCTGTAAATGCAAAAGCAAAAAAGGTATCATCTTGACCTTAAGTTCGGGGAAGATAACATAAATAGTAAGAGTTTAGGCTCGTACCCTCGATACCCCTCACGTTGGCGAGATTGAGGGTGTCATCCTCGAGCAGGTAATAAACTTTGGCTACAAGGGGGTCGTGGTTCACTAACCTCTACCTATAGCTCTACAAAACCTCGAAGACTCCTCACCCTCATTAAACTTATCCTTATCAGGTATCTCACACCTCGGGCTAAATGGGTGGTCGGGGTCTTGAGGTTTAACAAAAAAAAAAAAGCGCTCTTTTTAACCCTGGAGAGAGCTCGGTGTATCTGGTGTCCTAAATCCCCATTTGGTGGATAAGTACACAAAACAGTTGTACACTGACAAGAACTTTAAATCAAAAACCATCTTCAAGAGGTTGACCCTAGGCTCAACCTCGAGGCATTGACAAAAAAAAAAAAAAAAACTAGGAGCTT
>CAIGRP010029106.1:0-10860 GCA_903798385.1 Fraxinus cuspidata | reverse complement strand
TCATCTATAACCTTGGCTGAATTGGTGAATGCACTAGCAGTTCAACAAAGAAGTCTGATGAGGTAGGAGGAACAAACAAAAGGAGCTCTGTTTGCTAAGTGCATGGTTTCGTTCTTGTAGTTGGAGTTATTGGAGTAGCGCAGCTTGCTGTCAGGTCGAAACTCGAATTCAAGGAATTTGTACG
Organism: Fraxinus cuspidata; assembly: GCA_903798385.1. Lineage (NCBI taxonomy): Eukaryota > Viridiplantae > Streptophyta > Magnoliopsida > Lamiales > Oleaceae > Fraxinus > Fraxinus cuspidata. The sequence goes on along the minus strand of CAIGRP010029106.1, from coordinate 10,676 downwards.
CGGACTTTCCCTTAGGCCCCACGTAGTAGTGCGGGTAGAACTAATCGTCCTCCTCTACGCATGCCAATGATTTTTCTTGAGAGTTTTTTGAGTTTTTGAGCTGTCTTACATTGAAAGAGTATGAATAATCATGTGGAAATTGGGTCTAATAGCCTAGTGCATAATACACTTGTGTTATTTTAGCCTTTCACGATAGATTTTAATCTGAATCAAAGTCAAAAAATCAATATTAATTACATATTTCATTGGTTCCACAACTTTTTAACCACACATTCCATCAACTTTTACCAAAATTTACTAAAAATCTAATTTTAATTTTCACCAAACAAGGACAAAATAATATTTTACAAGAACTTAAAGTAGCACAAGAGTATTGGTATAAATCATATTTGAAAATTATAGTGTCGTACTGTTTTAGGTTAGTATCAAGAGAGTAACTGGTTACCTTGGAGCCTACTAGAGCGTTGGTTAGCCCGTGAACCTAAGAGAGCTTAGGGTGGTCCAATTGTAGGTTGGATTGAATTCAATATGTCCCGTAGCATTGAATCCACTTTGGTATGTTATTGTAATTTCATTTTATTCAGTTATTGGTTTAGTAGACCTAGATTTCAAAAATTAAAATGATAACTTTTCAAATACTTTTCAAAATGAAGAAGAATTAGAACAAGAACACTCATCTACATTTGATGATTTCAGTTCTCATGAATTTCAAATAGCTCAAATTGAACAAAAAATGCATAGTTGAATTATTCAAAATGTAGACAAAAGATCTATCTATGAAATAGGAAAGTTTGATTTCTGTCAAGATTATGTTATGAAAATTCTTGAGCAAACTCTTGCTATCAAAAATCAAATAGTTCAAATAACTTTATTTTCAAAAGAGCTATTCAAACCCATAGAAAGAGATTTAAATATCTTCATGTGCGACTCATTTAAATTACTCTCAAACTTCTATTTAGACTTATTATAGACATTCCTATTCTCTGAACTCTTAGGGATAAGAAATTTCTCAAGTTTGTACATTCATTGTTATAAATGCTATAGTCAAATCTTGAGAGTGGGCCAATTTATTCAAACTGTTATCTTAACTTTACTATCAATCTTAATAATAGAGCTATTTTTTATTTTCTTACCTTTAAAATTCAAACAAAAAAATTGGATTTTGATGATTATTTAAAAGCATTTGCTGTAATATATCGAATATATTACAAGCATATGAACACTCAACTCAATATTCGAGCTCTTTCTCATCTCCAAAGGAAAAAAAAGCCTTCTTGTGGAGGTCAACACTCTTCATTCAAATACCATGATACCTAAAAGGATACCATGGAATCTTCAATTCAGGGATTAGAATGGGATTTTGAAAATGCTCAAAACCCAATTCATGTTCCTACTAAAAGAATTCTTGATCAAATTATTTCATTTCCCGATGGACATGTCAAGGTGATTTTTGACGTCAAAGAAAATACCTATTCCTGCTGAAAGGTCAGAAGATTCTAGTACTACAGTTTAGGATGTGAAAAATATTTTGTCACAGAACAATTATACTGATATTGTTCTTCAATCTGTTTGTTCTCAATTTATTAAAAGTAAGCCTTCTCAAATGAATAAATTAAGAGGACAAAATTTAAAATTTCCAACTTTTTACTCTCATCCTTCTTATTGTGATATGTTATATGAAGAAAAGAAGAAATCTCAAGTTTCTTATTTAAGTGATGAAATCGTCGAATGGAACATTGATGGTTCAACGGAGTATTAAATTCTTCAAACTCTTGAAAATATGGTTGTCTACTATACACTTCATACATGCTGAGAGATTATTCCCGTGATTGCCTTTGGCAATTTAGTTTGTGGTTTCACCGGTCTGCTTAAAAGCTTGTGGACCAACTATCTTAATGAAGAAGACCTTAACAAAGTTATTCAAGCTACTAATGATCAACATCAAAATGATAGTTCCAATACCATTGTCTTTTCAATTCTCAAACACTTTATTGGGACTTCAACTCTTGTTCAAGATAGAGCATCTGAGTTTTTATTAAATCTTACTTGTCCAAAACTGTAAGATTTTTGCTAGTATAAGATTATGTTCCTTATTAGAGTTCTTTTCCAAGAACATTGTAACCAATCTTTTTGGAAAGAATGATTCATTTATGGATTACCGAAACTCTTTGCCAAAAGAGTTAGGAATGTCATCAAACTTCAACACATTGATACCATTCCATATGATCTTCTAACTTATGGTGAAATTATTAATTTTTTCAATTAAAAAAGGATTAGCATTATGTAATGATATCATACTTAGATCCAAATTAAAATCAGAAAGAACTGAGAGTTTGTAAAGAACTCAGTTAGTTCTATGACCAATATGGTTTCGAGAAGGTCATTTTACCTTCCTCAAGAATGTAAAAGAAAAATTTTCCTTCTCATTCGAGAAAAAAGATCTTTTCAAAAAAAAAAAAAAAATTCAAAAGAAAATTCTTTTCATAATTATCCTCCTAAAAATTCAAAAATAAAATTTTCGAAGAAAATAATTTCTAAATCTTCAAACATTACCTGTTGGAAATGTAACCAAACTGATAATTATTTCAACAACGATCTTATGAAGGGAAAGATTCATAATCTCCAAATTGATGAAGAAATTAAACTTGAGATTCTCAATCTACTTAATTCCAGTACAAGACAGGAATATGCTTCTGAACTTGAAGATATTTATCAACATCAATAAGATTTTGATGTTGAAACTAGCTCAAATTCCTCTTTTACTTCAATTCAAGGGAACGAATTTGTGGCTGTAAATACATAAAAGTTCTTACAAACGAACTTATTTAAGACATAACTGAGAAGATCGAAGATCCTTAATTAAAAAATATTTTTTTCTCTTCTTTTACCAAACTCATCGAAATCTCCAATTAAGCCATTTAATGTGAAAGATATATTAAATCGGTTTAATTCTGGAAGTTCATCCTCAAAATCCTCAAGTTCTGAATTGAGATCAAAAGTCGATGAAATGAAAAACTCAAAAGAACTATTCAACCATCAAAAAAGAAATTTTATCAATAGTTTTATGTATTTCAAAATTATAAGACAATTTAATTAATAAAGAATTTGTTTTTAAAACAAATTGTAAAGCTTCAAAAGGCGTTTTACAAAAAGACGTTAAAAATCTTGTTTCAAAGCAAATATTTGCAAGATGGCAAGTTATATTATCATGTATCAATTTTAAAATTTAATATATACAAGGAAAATCAAACATTCTTGCAGATTTCTTAACGAGAGAATTTCTTCAAAAGAAATCTTCTTAAGTGAGTAACTGTGAGTGAATCAATGGATTCTTCTTCCTCAAAGAAGAATAAGAAAAAAACTTCAATACATATACTCTCAATCAAGAAGATAAAGACAAAGCTCCTCCAACCCCTTTCAAAAACCCATTCAAATTAAACCCATTCAAGAAAATCCGAAACCTTCAAATTTCATAAAAGCTATTCAAACAGGTTCGGGAAAATTACCAGAAATAAACCGTTAAAAATCTTTTCATTATTTTACCAAATCTATTCAATTACCCGGATTGGAAATGGAAACTTCATGGGTACACATATATTCATCTCTTGATGAATGTCTTCAATATTTATGTCCCCCTCAATTCCATTTAATGCCATGAAATATCAAAAAGTCAAGCATTTTATGAAGCTATCCTCATTAAAACTGGTTCAGCTATCATAACTCATACTCCAAATCCTCAAAAGCCCAAACAAATTGATTTTTCAAAAATGCTTATTCAAATGGTTTTGTCTTATGAAGATTGGGGATAGAACCCCTGTGATGAAAAAGGAATGTGTTTATCAAAGGATGAAACATTTGAATCTCGTTTCAATTATTTTGACTACAATAACGCTTGGTTCAATGATTTCTATTTTAGACTAGTGACTCATTCTTGATGTATACTTTTTAATCAAGCATGACCTTTAAATTTTTCAAATGGTTTCAAACATGGTTCGAATATTTTGAACTTGACAAAAGCGATTGGACCTAAAGTATAACATTTACAAGGTCACAATCACCATCAAACTTGAGTACAAGTTAGGTTAGCAATGCATAATGTTTTAGCATTTCCTAACTTGGCCTAAACTAAAAATAACCCAAACACCACCACTTGCTGACTTTCGCCGTTACCATTGATCTCAAAATCATGCTTCTGAAACATAACCTAAGCCAATCAGTTAGAATGCTCACACCAAAATGAAGGACAATAATAACCAAATTCCACTAGCTTCTACATTTCCTAATTTTCAGGAATGGAATGAAGAATTAGTTTGCCACCTGGAAATTAAATCTAGAATGTTCATTGCATACACAGCTGATTGTATAAATAAACCATGTGATATGAATGAAAAGATGTGGAGTTGTTTTACAATTCATCTCAAGATTTAACTTGGTATCGGAGCCAAAATATGGCTAGCACCAGATCCGACAATCACTCAAATCCATTTGAGTTCAACACAGCACCAGTTAATCAGATTGCTGCTAATCAAAGCTCACTATTTGGAATGAATCTCACTCAAACGCCATCAGTAAAGCTCGACGAAAACAACTTCTGCTATGGAAAAATATGATCATGCCCATAATTAAAGGGCACAACTTAGAAGGATACTTGCTGGGGATAAGGGAGTGTCCACCGGAGTTTCTAGCTACATAAACTACTATTGGTCAGGGAGAAGCAATGGATATGACTCAAAACCCTAAGCTTATTAAGTGGACTTCAACTGATCAACTTCTAATGGGTTGGTTAACTCATCTATGACTCCAAAAATTGCAATGAAAGTTATGGGCTGTACCAGTTCGAGCAAGATGTGGACTGTAGTGGAAGATAGTTTTGGAATATTAAACAAGTCAAGAGTTATGTTCCTCACTGGAGAATTGCAAAGAGTCACTACTATTAAATAGTTGGCTGATAACCTGGAAATAGCTGGAAAATCTATTTATCACAATGATCTCATAATACAAGTTCTATCAGGCTTAGATGAAGAATACACTATGACCCATAGTGGTGCAAATCAATAGTAGGGATAATATATCCTGGTATGAGTTATTGTCTGTGCTCATGACGTTTGAAAGTGGACTTGAACATTTTAATCAAGTCAAGAACAATTTTACATCATTGAGTGTTGGTCGGTCAAGTGTTCAATTGGCATACAGAACTAGTCAGTGGTCGACAGAGGTTTTAGAGGAGCTAACAATGGTGATCACTGTTTTAGAGGCAGAACAAGAGGTAGAGGTAGAATTGCAGATGGCAGACAAAACAAAAAATAGAGCACCATGTCAAATCTGTAGACTTAACAATCATTCTGCAAGCTGGTGTTTCAACATATATGATGAAAGATACATGGGGAGCAGACCAAGCAATCCATGATAATAGAATGTAGCTCAGTACCTTCAGCGTTTGTTGCTTCACCCAGAATTCTTGAAGCTCTAGCTTAGTTCATAGACTTTGGTGCGAGTAATCATGTAACACATCTGACAAAGGTAATTTACACATTGTGAAAAAATATGAAGGTAAGGAAAAGCTATTGGTTGGTGATGGAAATTTGTTACATATTGCACATGTTGGGAATGGAAAGGTTTCTACAATGAATAATAGGCCACTTGCACTTAATAAATTGTTGCATGTTCTTTTAATTAAAAGGAATTTAGTCAGTATCTCTTAGCTTACAAATGATAACAGTGTATTCATGGAATTTTTCTCTGATTGTTGTGTTGTCAAGGATCTCCAAACGAAGAGGATTCTACTGCACAAAGTGCCAAGGATGGGTTTTATCAGTTGAAGATACCAAATCACAAACCAGAAAATACAGCTATAGAGTCTCACCACCAAAATAATTTCTAATATCTTACAGTTAGTCCTAGTAATAATCAATCATTCCAAGGTGCTCAAGTGTTAGGGTTTGAACTTGATCTTTGGCATAGAAGTCTAGGACATCCTTCAAACCATGTGATGAGTCAAGTTCTTAAGTCATGTAATAAAGTCATCAAAGCCAATGAAATTCCTACTTTCTCTGAATCATGTGAATTTGGCAAGTCTCATGCTCTACCATTTAATTCATCCACATGCATCAAAACCCTTAGAGCTTGTTTACACAGATGTCTGGGAACCAGCTCCATTAAATTCTACTACCGGGTTTAGGTATTGTATAATCTTTGTTGATGATCATGGCAGATTCACCTGGACATACCTAATGAAACACAAATCAGAAACTCAAAATATCTTTATTCAGTTCAAAAAAATTAGTGGAAAATAAGCTGGATAGGAGGATCAAATCATTGCAGTCTGACTGGGATGGTGAGTTTAGGAACTTTAATAGAGTAGCCTTGGAGTCTGGTATTGAACTAAGAAATTCATGTCCCAACACCTCAGTACAAAATGGAAGAGCTGAATGAAAGCACAGGCATATCACTGAAACTGGGCTGACTCTTTTAGCTCAAGCTCAGATGCATTTATACTATTGGTTAGAATCTTTCAAAACAGCAACCTACCTGATTAATAGATTGCCTACCCCTGTTCTCCAACACAGTTCACCTTATCAAATATTGTTTGGAAAAGACTTTAATTATAAGCAACTAAAGACATTTGGTTGTGCTTGTTTTCCCTGCCTTAGACCCTATAAAAGACACAAATTCAGCTACAAAAATGTATTTTTCTTGGCTATGTTGACTCACACAAATGCTATAAATGTCTGAGCTCAAGTGGTAGAATCTATATTTCTAGGCATGTTTTGTTTAATGAACAAGATTTTCCATTCAAAATAGGTTATATAAACAAGTCAGCCCAGCCACAAACGTGTGAAACTGTGATGAGTCTCCTTCCCTTTGTTGAGTTCAATCATAATACCGTCCCTCAAAATGCAATTGATACAACTCAACCTAATGCTCCACCTGCAACAGACCTTTTTGATAGAAAAATGGGAACTGATATTGAAGACGAAAGGAAAATAGAACACCATGATGATGAGATCAATCAAGAAGCATTAGTTGGTCATGAGACACTTGAAATCCAACAAAGCAGACCTGGCATTCAGAATGCAGTAGATGAAGTAAATCTGCAAGGTAAAAATATGACTCAGAATACTAGACATCAGATGAATACTAGAAACAAGGCTGGAATCTTCAAACCAAAATTTTATGCAAGCCTAGTAAAAGATGAATTAGCAGAAATTGAACCAATCACTACTGATGAAGCATTGTTAAGTAGTAGTTGGAAGAAGGCAATGCAAGAAGAATATAATGCCTTAATGAAAAATGAAACATGGACATTGGAACCATGTAAGGCTGGAATGAAGGTTATTGGCAACAAGTGGATATTTAGGTTGAAATATGATTCAGAAGGGAAAAGCCAGGTTGGTTGCCAAAGGTTTCCTTAAAACTCCTGGAGTAGACTTCAGTGAAACTTTCAGTCATGCAACCTTGAAAGTCATCCTAACGATTGCAGTATCTAAGAATTGAGAGATCGAACAAATTGATATTAACAATAACTTCCTGAATGGCACTAACGATTGCTATATCTAAGGGTTGGAAGATCAAAAAAATTGATATTAACAATGCCTTCCTGAATGGCAACATGAATGAGACAGTTAATATGAGCTAGCCACATGGATTCATAGATGAAAAACACCCTGGTTTTGTGTGCAAACTAATGAAGGCCCTATATGGTTTAAGACAAGCCCTAAAAGCCTAGCATGGTAGGCTAAAAAATACATTATTGGAATGGAACTTTAAACAGTCTAGGGTAGATAACTCCCTACTCTTTTTGGCTAATGGAAAAGATATACTGTTTGCACTAATATATGTAGATGATATAGTAATAACATGTAATAATAGCCAATAATTGCAAGATTTCATCCACCAATTGAACGTAGTTTTACACTTAAGGACATGGGGATCTCAGGAAATTTCTAGGGATTGACGTACATAGAGACACAACTGGCTTACACCTGACTCAAACGAGATATGCTATGGACTTACTCAAAACATTTGTCTATGAAAACTTGAAACCAACCCTAACACCTATGGCAGTAGGCAAATTAATCTCGAAGACTGAAGGACACGAAATGAAGGATCCAACCTTATACAGAAGTGCAATCGATGGTCTTCAATACCTGGCTCACACAAGACCAGATATCACTTACTCTGTGAATGGATTGAGTCAATTCCTACAAACACCAATAGATGCTCATTGGAAGATGCTTAAAAGAGTGTTCATGTATCTAAAGGGTATACTATATCATGGCTTGCTATTCAAAAGAGTGACAGTCTTGACATCACTGCATTTGCTGATTCTGATTGGGCATCCTGTCCGGATGACAGAAGGTCTACTTCGGGGTATTGTGTATACATTGGAGATAATTTCATCTTTTGGTGCTCTAATAAATAGCATGTGGTGACCATATTGAGCACATAAGCTAAGTATAGGGTATTGGCTCATTGTACTTCAGAAATTACTTGGATTCAGTCCTTGATGAGCGAGTTAGGAATACCACAGAAATCTGCCCCAACCATTTGGTATGATAACCTAAGTACAAGTGCATTGGCTTCAAATTCGATTTATCATGCTCGCACTAAACATATAGAGCTTGATGTTCATTTTGTAAGAGATGGAGAACTTAGAAGAAAGTAGAAAATACGGTATATGCCATCCTCAGACCAAACAGATTCAAGGTTCCACTTCCTTAGGGACAAGCTCGGAGTGCTAGAAACACATCCCATCTTAAGTGGGGAGTTAGAATGCTCACACCAGAATGAAGGACAACAATGAATGGAACGAGTCATATTTTTATGAAGCCCATAAAACCTAATTAAAAATGAAATTAAGTTTTAAAAATATCAAAAAGATACCATACAAGAGTTTTAAATAAAATGGTATTCTAGGCGAAATTTGGAAAATACGCGTCCAGAAATACACTATGCGGCTACATAGGCTTCCTTAATACAGTTGCATAAACTAGTTAATGGCCTTCAGCTTGGTTTCGGTATGGAGACATGCGGCCCTATGCCTAGACACACTATGCGGTTGCATAGGTCTTCAATTCAACTCCAATGTCTATTGCTTGAACCGAATTAATCCATCTTATTTCATCTTCCAAGTTTAATGTGATATTTGTTCATTTACTTGTTGTGATTGATGTTTCATAAACTGTAGCTTGAGCAAGCAATCCCATAACTTTCATAAGCTTCTTTGCCCGTGATCTCGTTATTGGTCCCTCCTCTAAAATTAATGGATCATTGCCCTCGCTAGCTCTCGTACCATGGATCCCTTCGATAGCTCAGTTCTACCTTTTGAAATAGTGCCATCACCTTTATTATTATCTCATTTCAATTTCCAAGAAGAGTTAGAACCCGATTGGTACCTAGTTGTCCCATTCCTCTTCAACTACCTCTCCACCTTTATAGCTACATGTAGCACGTCCTCAAACTCCACATAATGTTGTAGTTCTACCGGATTAGATATCAACCTATTCAAACCATTCAAAAATTGAGCCATGGTGGCCTCCCGATCCTCCTCAATATTCACTCTAATCATAACAATCTCCATCTTCTTGTGACAAGGATCCCGACAATATTGATTAGGAACAAACATCTTCCTCATGATAGCCTTCATTTCTCCCTATGTTTCAATAGCCCTCTCATGATTCCTCTTCTTAGATGTTGATATTTGATCCCACCAAATGATAACATAATCAGTAAACTTAACGATAACAAGTTTTACCTTCTTCTTCTCCAAGAAGTTATGGCAATCAAATATAAGCGTTATCTTCTTTTCCCACTCCAAATATACTTCCAGATCGCTTCTTCCTTTGAATGAAGGAATTGTCATTTTAATATTGTCCATATTTATATTGTTGAATGAAAATAATAGATCATCAAGTGTTCCGGGCTCAGTATACCGTCAATATACAGAATTTAACACCACAATCCTCAAACTCAAACCATAAAACACTCCCAAACCCGGTTGCCTTCTTGGCTTGCCCACAAAGGACAAAGGTAAGTGATGTTGTAACCAAAAAGGTTAAGAGAAAAGAAGAAACAATAACACGGTGCAAATGAAGCATTAAGTACAGATGCAACAATATTGCTTAGAGGGATAAGGCAGCAGTCATAGACTCATACGTACAGCCAAAATGAAATGGGGGCAGCATATATGGGCATGAGGTAGGCTTTAGGTTAAGCAATAGTTAGGTCCAAGTAGTAATTGATAATGGTAAATGGGCTATCAACCTAAAAAGTCATCCAAGAGTTATGAGTCGGGCAATGAGTAGCACTAAATAGATTAGGCTACTTAAAATAGCCCAAATAGATTATATGATTGGTTTGAACAATTGTGGTGTTGATATTTTACTTCAGTCATCTAGTTGATGCCACATGAATAAACAATGACTTTACATCATCGCCAGGGAGGTCGTTTAACAACAATTTGCCTAACAAACCTCCACTTTGGTGTCAAATGACCTACAAAGAAAATTATTACACTTTAGAAATAATTCAGAAAAGGAGAACCAACAAAATTGGAAATTTACCTCCACCGATGTTTAGAAGAACTTTGCAACTTCTAAACTTTACCAACGATAGAACCTTAGTGCCCATGTCTGAGGGATTATATTGTGTGTATATTTTTTCAAGTCTTACAACTT
>CAIGRP010029104.1:0-20143 GCA_903798385.1 Fraxinus cuspidata | reverse complement strand
AATTAATAGAAATTAATTCCAACAGCAAACACCCTTGGTTGATCTTTAAGCTATTCTCACAAAAACAAAAAAAAAAGAAGTGATCAATTGTGTTATTTATCTAAATAGAGATATAGTTGATTAATTTAATGCTCAAGATATGTAATAAGCTAAACTAGGACTAATGCTAGTCTCAGGAGTATGGTCGCCATTACACAAATGACATTTATGGTCTTCCTAGGTTTAGAGATCCTTGTGCTATATTTTTTAGTCCAAATATGTATAGAAAGTACTACCTTCTCATTTACTACTTTTAATTTTCATAACTTTGACTTAAGGTCAGGTTTATACCTCCCTCCAATGTATTCATTTATATTTCATTTATCTTATGGTGGGGGAAATCATAACATACTCTGTCCTTTCTTGGTGAGCCTAAAAAACATACTACATTGTGGTGGTGCTCTTTTTGAAAAAAAGGTTTTATTATACAATATCTTAACCAAAATCTCAATTACAATACATTTCCAACAATAGAAAGAAGATTTATTATTCTATTCTACTAATATGAAGCCCCCGATGCGCTTGATCTAGACACGTTCCTGCAAGATGCTCAATATGTTATACTAGATTATGCTCCAAATCCATTTCATAATTTCGGTAAGTGATGAGTGTAATTTCTCTACCTATTTGGGCAATCAAAAGTGAATACTTAGGTATATATTTAAATTGATTACTACTTAATTTGCTTAAATATCGATTATTGTAGGAAAACCCCAAATCTGGATGTAGTTGGATGAAATTGAAGTAAAATAGGTGAAATTGAAGCTTAATCGGAGTTGATCCGAAGCTAACTGAGTTGAAATTGATCTATTGGAAGTGGTAATTGAGCAATCAGATGAAATTCATAAGTTTCTGGAGTTAAATCCAACGTTTGAAAAAGTTTAGGGACTTAATTGAAAACTTTTGGAACTTGCATTGGACCGATTATCAATGATTGAAAAATGTTGAAGACCAATTTATAATGATTTAAAGTTTAAGGACCAATATTGCAAAGAAAAAATGATTCAATAGAATAAAAGATTAAATCTAGAGACCTAATTACATAAACTGGTAGTTCAATGACAGTTGGATCACACAGGCACTTGGAAATACGATTGCAAATACGAAAATTTTAGCAATAGTCCAAACTTGGCTGCATTATACGATCGTAACCAGAACTATGCTACAATCATAAATCAGTTTCTAAAATTTGAAAATAAGCAATCTAGCATCCTATTTTACTCTAACTCCACATTTTAGCATTTTTGGGCACGAATTAGGACTTAAATATTGCCATATTAATAGATAACCTCTAAAAAAACATTGTAATATACCTCTCATATCATACAATACACTAAATCTTGCAATCAAAGAGATGCAATTCATCGTTCTTTTGAGGGGAAAAAAATCAAGAGGCGGGATATAAGAATTTATTTAATTGAAGATCCAACCTTGATTCTTAGACAAAGAAGAGGAAGGTGCAATTGAAGATTAATAAAAAAAACCCATTCAAGAGATTCAAGAACTTTAAGATTTCTCATATTTTTCTTCATTCATAAGATATTCGGGTGATGTTTTACAAAATAATTATAATTTCTTATGACCTTGTGATGTTATGATGTACTTTTATTTACTAAGACATATATGAATTCTTGTTATGAATTTTTATTTCAATATTTTGACGTCCAATATATGTTTATTCTTGAATGATTGTTATAGGGCTTAATGATTTTCAATTAATTAGCTACTAATTGAATTATTATTTGATTTTTATTGTCATCCGAGGAAATAAAAGGAATTCGGCACGTTATAACAATTATTAAGAGGTCTAATAGAGATTAGAGTTATATTTCTATAACTTACATGATTTCAATAGATGTTCTCGAATTTTAACGCAAGATTTATGTTTGCATCTTTCATAGAAGTAGGTATGTTACATGAGAGATATATTTAATTTTACTCGATTGATTATTAAATAATTTAGGAACGTTGATGACCAAGAATGAATACATATTGTCATGATAATGATTTGTATTAAATTGGAATAATAAAAGTGTTTCAGAGTTTAGTAAGCATTCAACATAATTTTGTAAAATACTTTTATAATTTGCTCATTAGAATATTTAGTTTAAATAGAATTAGTATAAATTCTTCAAAAAAAAAAAAACTTGGATATTCGATTAGTGTTATCATTAATTGATTTTGTTACGTCTCTTTCAATGAGGCTCCAAGTACGACCCTATGGCAACCACATAAGCAAGCTAAACTAGGCCCACACTCGACGTCCTCTGTCCAAGTAGCAGTTTTGGCTGAACCCCATGAGGAGGCATCACCCATATGGAGAGGCCGAGCTCATTTGCTGGAGCCGATCCCATATGGAAAGGTCGAACCCTCATGGATGAAGCAAGGCGGTGGGGCTCTATTGAGGATCTTCCATACAGAATCTTTAATGAATGATTACTTGTGCAACTCACTGCAACTACTATCCTACTAAGTCAACAAGTCAAGTCTAAACTCTATGAGTAAAGTTTAGGGCGGCAAAAGGTCATAATAGCACACTTGATTAATTGATGCCCTTGAAGAGATGCATCAATCGTGTAGATGAGGCCACACGTCTTTGTATCTAACAATTCTTAATCATCCACTTCTACCACAAAATCTCGCACATTGTGCCATTTCAAAGATAATGCAAGTGTAGACTCTCAACCTATTACTTTGCTCTCTACATTTACTCATATATTCTCCCAAAGCTGAACCCCTTTTTCATTAGTAGGTCACGTCTAAAGCATGTCCACATTCAAATACTTATATCATCAACTAACTTGATCGTCCAGGTGAATTTGACTGCCTCCCCTGCTACTGAAGTTGCCTACATGTGGTTAACAGTTTGTCCTAGTTTGCAGGAGCAGGCTTACATGGACGTGAGAGGCATTGATCTATTGGCTACTTTGCCCCTACAAAAAATGAGTTCAACATATTGGCACAATCTGTGGGAAGTCACATTATAACCACGAGCATCTCGTGGAAAAAACCTACCAGAAAAGGCCTCAACTTCACATTTGAAGAAATATTTTGTTCTTGAACAAAAAAAAAAGTGGAAGTTCCAAAAAAATACTAGTTAAAGTATTATCTGAAATTTTAGGTTTTAAATCCTTGAAAAATGAGAAGTTGGAGGTCCGAACCCAATCAAGAAAACCTTCTTTGAAGAAAGAGATGTTTACCTATTATGAATTCTAGCAATGATGGTTCTCGAGCAACGAGATCAAGGAAGTACTCTGAAGAATAGCTCATCCGAACTAATGTCAACTACCACCAACCTATCACCTGCATCGTTGAGGCGATGGGACAACTGTGCGTCCTTCAAAAGAGGTGGAGAAAATGACGAAAACATAAAGAACATAACACAATAAAATACTACCATACAGATTAAGGGCATTGCCTAAGCATATTTTAGCATTATCACAAGCTTTAACTATTTCAATAGGCTCGCCCTCTACGCAAAGGCATCACCTAAGTATATTTCACCCTTATCGTAGGCTTTAACTACTTAATAGGCTAGCCCTCAACAAGGGCATCGCCTAAGCAAATTTCAACATTATCCTAGGCTTCAACTACTTCAACATACTTGCCTTCAATGTTAATACATTGCCTAAGCATATTTCGGCCTATCATAGGCTTCAACTACCTCAACAAGTTTTTCCTCAATGCAAGGGTATCGCCTGAGCAAATTCCAGCCTTATCACCGAATTTAACTACTTCAACAAGCTCACCCTCAATGCAAGGGCATCACCTAAGCACATTTTAGGCTTATCACATACTTTAACTACTTTAACAGGCTCACCATCAGTGCAAGGACATTTTTAAGCATATTCCAGCCATATCACAAGCTTCAACTACTTCAACATGCTCGACCTTAACGCAAGGGTCGCCTAAGCATATTTCAGTCTTATCACGGGCTTTAACTACCTCAACAGGTATGCGCTCAATGTAAGGGCATCACCTAAGCATATTTCAGCCTTATCAGAGGCATCAACTACCTCAATAGGCTCGCGATCAATGCAAAGAGCATCGCTTATGTATATTTCAGCCTCATCACTGGTTTCAACTACTTCAACAGGCTCTCCCTCAACTCAAGAGCATCGCCTAAGCATATTTTGGTCTTATCACGGGCTTCAATTACCTCAAAAGGCTAGCCCTCAATGCAAGGGAATCGTCTAAGCATATTTCAGCCTTATCACAGGCTTCAACTACCTCAATAGGCTCGCCCTCAATGCAAAGGCTTCACCTAATCATATTTCAACCTTATCGTAGGCTTCAACTACTTCAACAAGCTCACCCTCAATGCAATGACATCGCCTAAGCGAATTTCAGCCATATTAGGCATCAACTAATTCAATAGGCTGGCCCTCAATACAAGGGCTTTTTTAAGCATATTTCACACTTATCAAGGGCTTCAACTATCTCAACTGACTCGACCTCAACGCAAGGGCTTTGCCTAAGCATTTTTTGGCCTTATCACAAGTTTTAACTACTTCAAGAGGCTCGCCCTCAATGCATAAAGCATAGACTTAAGCATATCTCAGCCTTATCATTGGCTTCATCTATTTCAACATGCCCCCCCTCAATGCAAGGGTTTCACCTAAGCATATTTCAGCCTTATCACGAGCTTCAACTGCCTCAATAGACACACTTTCAAAGCAAGGGCATCGCCTGAACCTATTTCAGCCTTATCACGGGCTTCAACTACCTCAACAGGTTCATCCTCAATTCAAAGGCATCGAATAAGCATATTTCAGCATTATCATTGGCTTCATCTATTTCAACAGGCTCATCCTCAACGCAATGACATTGCCTATGAGAATTTAAGCCATATTACGGCTTCAACTAATTCAACAGGAACACCCTCGATGCAAGGGCATTGCCTAAGAATATTTCACACTTATCACAAGCTTCAACAGGCTCTCCATCCATGCAAGGACACTGCCTAAGAGAATTTCGACCTTATCACGGGCTTCTATTTCAGCTTTATCACAACCTTCAATTACTTCAACAGGCTCATCCTCAATGCAAGGGCCTTAAGTAAATTTGAGACTTATCACATGATTCAATAGGGTGGCTCTTAAGACATGGACATCGCCTAACTAGATTTTAGCTTTATTACAAACTTCAACTACTTCATTCAATGTAAGGGCATCGTCTAATCATATTTTAGCGTTATCACAAGTTTTAACTACTTCAACATTCTCGCCCTCAACACAAGGGCATCGTCTAAGCAAATTTCAGCCTTATCACAAGTTTTAACTATTTCAACGGGCTTGCCCTCAACGCAAGGGCATCACGTCATCACACAATTTCGATTAATTCAACATGCTCGCTCTTAATAAAAAGGCTTTGCCCACGATCAGGTCCACGTACTGCCTCAAAGTTTATATAAGATGACATATTATATAAAAAAAACTATACTTTGTCTTGTGAAATTGTTGTGCAACGTTATTTCTCCGTAGTGATGAGGCATTGGAAAAGTACAAGTTCAAACAACATGATATAACAAGAGCATTGCTTCTTTAGAAAATGAAAAGTGCAACAACATGGAATCTTAACCCAAAGTCTATGCATTATATGAATATTCATACATGGACTTGGGTGACTATTATTACGCCTCTTTCAACGAGGCTCCAAGTACGACCACGTGGCAACCTCATAAGTAAGCGAACTTAAACCCCTCACTCCACGTCACTCTACCCCAATTAGAAGTTTTGATCAAACTACCATAAGGAGGTTGAACCCTATGGAATGGCCAAACTCATTTGCTAGAGCTAACCCCATATGGAAAGGCCAAACCCTTATGGACAAGGTGAGGCTGGTAGGGGCTTTGTAGAAGATCTTCCATATAGAACCTTAATGAATGATTGATGTGACAACTTACTGCAATAGTCACCCTACCAAGTCGAAGGTCAAGTTTAAGCTCTATGAGTCAAGTTTAGGGTGGCAAAAAGGTCATAACATTAAATGCACTTGATTGATTGACACCCGTGATAAGATGCTTGGACCGTGTGAATAAGGTCACATAGAATTGCATCTAACAGTTCTTACTCATCATCTTCTACTATAAAATACATTGTGCCATTGCAAATGTAATGCTAGTTTAGACTCTCAAACTAAAACTTTGCTCTTTACATTTACTCATATATTCTCCAAAAGCCGAACCTCTTTTACATAAGTAACTCATGTCTAGAACACGTCTCACATTCAAATACTTATATCATCAACTAACTTGACCATCATAGTGCACGTGGCCACCTTCCCTACTATTGAAGTAGGTCGCCTGTGGTTAATAGGTTGTCCTAGTGATAATGAGCAAACTTACGTGGACGTGAGATGTCTTGGGATTTGTTGGCCACGTCGCCCTACCAAAAAAGAGGTCAACATATTCTAGATTAAATACATGTCTTCATGGGACAATACTATACTTGTCATTATATTACTTATCTACAACATCATGCACTTGAAAGATTTCGTACGATCAATAAATGTGTAGTTTTTCAACACATTCTACAACAAAAATTTTAGCCTTTGTTCTAACAATGCTAAAAGTGTACATAAATCTAACAAAATCAGTTTAAGGATATAAAACTTGAAGATTTCACAATGGCTCACATAACCACAAAAAGATATGCACCACTCAAGAACGAAATACGCTATAGTATTTTACAATCAGAAAAATTTTGCCACATATTTTCTGAATTAAATAATTCTCGAAGAAAAAATAATAATTGAAAATATATTTAAAGTATTTTTCGAAACGAGATGACAATCAGTGTACAAGAGCGTCTTGAAACTCCCACCAGGTAACATGACCGTAAATGTATATATTCTGGATTAATATAAAACTTTGAGAATTTTAACCGAACTAAAAATATTTTTTATGTATTATAATTGAATTTGGATATTAACTATAAAAAAATATTTTTATTATGTGAAACATTAAAATACCTGAATGACTCGTGTCTCAATCTAAGATTTCAAGAATTGCCAAATAGAACTCACATGCTAATTAACAATGCATAAGATATACTTAACACATTGGTTGGCACAACAACAATTGAAGAGAGTGAGAGAGAAAAACAGTTCATCTTCTTCGTCCATTTTGCAAAAGTATCTGTTTTTTTTTCTCTAAAAATTGACCTACTTTAAAGACCTTAACTTCTTTGTGATAAGAACAAGTTTAGAGTTGTTTATACATTTGATAAGCTCATGGATTGACTTTTCTAAATGCTAACAGCGTAGTACAAAATCTGCATACGCAACAACATAATATTTAGAAGTGTCAAGTTTCTTCGATTAAAATTATGGTTTTCTGAATAAATGTTGGAATATTGACTTGGTATTGTCCAATTTTAATAGAATTGTATTTTTCTATCTCAAATATAATATATTTTTTAGTTTCCTACTTGTACTTAGACGGCTACGAATCGAATAGAAATCAAGACTCATTTTATATCCCTGTAAATAGAGTTTTCCCTTCATTGTTTATTTATTTCAAGTTTGAGATAATCATGTGACCAACAACTATACCATCACTTTCTTTTAAATTTTATTAAGGTTGGCTCATATTCGATTGTATGCACAAGCGTAGGTGTGGAAGCACTAGTTACAGTCGTAAGAGCCAATGGGCCTATACCCTAGGGCTCGATATGGCCCGAAGATGTATCGGCCTGTCGTAGTGGGTCCTGGGACCTATAAATATATGGTCAAAGTCATGCTTTTACTGGAGTTGTAGGGTAGCACTACAAAAAAAATGAGTTAAAGTGATCAAGAAATTAGTCTCCAAAAGTCCGATATTAGCTGGTAAAGCCATTCACTGACTAGAAAATGTTGATCGATAGCTGGTCACCAAAATTCAGCCAGCAAAAGTTTTCACCGATTAGAATACTGATTATTTGGGAAATATAAAGATTTTACTAACCAAAATTATGTTGGTTAGTAAAGATCAAATTTTTCGTGACCATATTTTTCAGAAAGAATCATAAAAAAATCGACAATAGTACTTGTCGTGAAGTTGCAAGTGGTGGTAGTAAACGTTGACCGAACCATTGTCATCGGTCGGGAAAAACCTCCATCTATCGACAAAGAAAAATTTAGTCTGGAAATTAGAACCTATGAAGTAACCTTTCCCACTATAATTTTAGTCAACAAATATGATTTTTTTTTTTTTTAGTGAACAAAGATTTAACTTGTGTAGTAATCAAAATTCCAAAACATATTGAAAGCCAACTCAAAACTATACTGAACATAGGAATTCACACGCTGATACACAATGCACAAGCAAGAATTCAAAAATATTCGAAATTACGAACCAATAGTCACAATCAAAAGCCTCTAGCAAAGTAAATGCAAGACGAACTAATAGGAGAGGTGTGCATGTGTGTATATATGTATCTTGTAAATTAGTTTTACATTATAAAACAATAATATGATTATTCTAATTCCTATCTAAACTGAGGATCATCTTAGTAACAGTTAATGTTGACAATTTACTTAACATGCACATTGAAAAATAAATTATTTTTCAATTCCCACCAACGATCTATTTTGTGTTTAGATAGAAATTGTGACAGAAATTATACCTTTGATGAATTTTGTAAACTCATTTATTGATTCTCGATCACGAACAATCATGAACTGCAATCCACAACTATCTAATTATCCAACCTCCAATGAAAATCCACACAGGGAACAAGAATGAGAGAAAATTATGGTTTATCTTTTCTTGTACTAGCAAGTTAATGAATTGTGTTATGTTCAATTTTTCTAAAATCCTAATGGCTTGTCAATACAAGTTCAAGTGGACTTGATCTGGCTCTTAAAATTAACTCGGTCCAATATTTAATTAATCTGATTAATTAATTCGGGCTTATTATCAAGCAATTTAACTAATTAACTGTCCAACACTTGTTAATTAATTAATTGTTGAATCTCATTCTTCTGGTTCTCATTTTATGTGTGACCAATCAGGTTCTCGATCACGATATTTAACGACGTAAATTATTATTTTGATATAATCAAAATCGATAAATTAAATACCCTTTTAATTTATCACAAATTCACATTCATCATCCCAAATTGATATCTGACAATGTGTCGGGCAATACATGTGACGAAAAATGTCACGTGCTATGACAAAATCAAACTAGTTCATTTACTGTGAAACTTTAATCCCTTCACCAATATGATCCAATCAATTATGAGATATGGATATGTGTCAATCTCAATTATCGATCATATCTTTCATCCCACTATTAAGTCAATATAAGTCGAAAACTCATTTTTAACTTATGAGTGCACATTGGCCAAGTATTTCATTATCAACTTAACTTAATGAAATGTAGATCATAATCTCTTACTAAGAGTGATGAATCATCTATTGATCATTCATAACCTTCATATGGTTTTTAACATATCCGAACGATATCGTATTAGTGACCATTGGTAGAGTAACATTCAACATCATCAAAGTATGATTGTCCTCATAGAAGACACAATGCTGACCTCAAGTCAAAAGGACCAATTCCACTACCGAATATTAGAGATTAACCACTGACACTTAGATAGTTATTTATGTGGAATTTCTCATTGGGTCTCCAATGTTTTATTTTGTAACAAAATATCAACGTGTTCATTCAAGTGTCACCACACTTTTGCTTATGAAATTAGTTACTTCACAAGTGAAAAATGTCACACGTGATGGTCTATCCGTAATAACGATATCTATATCTCATTATTACATACAACCATAAATATGCATCGATTATATATATACATACATATATATATTAAAAGTGTTTATGTCCAAAATTGATTGGACTTAAGGCATAACACTTGCAGTTACCACTTCGAATCCTGCTCCTCCGCAATTTTTGACGTCATATTGGATCAAGGAGGGAATTGCCTCCAGTTCTAGAAAAGCCCTAACAATGCTCTTCCGAAATAAAAAATAGTGGTTGGTACTTGGTTCTCTTTTATAATATCATTCCAGGTTAGGCCTCCCATGTCAATGTGCATCTACTGAATCTTCTCATTAACAAACTACAGAAAAAATAAAATTACATGTCAGATATCTCAACGAATACGGCTTACAAATCATCTTTAGTGAAACATAAAAAGCCACTGGATAAAAGTACAATAACATGTAATGCCAACACTTGTTCTTACATGCAAGTCTAACATATCACATTCAACAATATATGGATGTTTGGATACTAAGAGCACACGTAAATAAGATGTTTACAAGTCTACAACTAATCGGCAAGGACGATTTTAATGTTGTTTTCATTTGGGATTGATAAATGATGTTTTTAATGGCTATTTTTGGTGGGTCGTTAAAAAATCGATCGAAAAAGACGATTTTCATTGACCATTTCTATTGGTTGGAAAAAACTGGTTCGTAAAGATATGACTGACTAAATATTTTTATTAGTCGATAGAAGAGTGTTTTCACCGACTAGTTTTGAGTTGGTCAGAGAAATCTGGTCGGGCAAGCTATATTTTGGTGTAGTGTAGCCCGGCCCTTTGACACCTGTTGCTCAAATTGTTCCACAAGATGAGCCGACCATGATAATTAATGGTAGATTATAAGTTAAGAAGGAGTCCAAGGCCGGCTAATTTAGTTTTTTATTCTATGTTTAGTTAATTATGATTTGAAATGATAAGGATTTTCGTGAATTAGTAGTGCGATCCATTAATTATTTGGTATTAAAATTTTGTCAACATTTCATTTTCCTATTCTCTCGTATCGTGTAGAATAACTCAAATTTACATATATACGACAAAGAAATTGTCAAATCTTATAAAATATCAAAGTTATTTAAACAATAAGGCTATGTTTGATAGCCAACATTTTTCATAGAAAATGGAAAAAAATTTTCATTTCCACCCTTAACTCTTGTCTGATAGACAAAATTTGGCATGTAAAATTTTTTCCCACCCTCCCACCCACGCGTGTCTTTTTTAGCTTTTCAATGAATTCATTTTCCCAACTTTTTGGTGGAAAATTGGAATTCCAGCTTCTGGCCGATTTTTTTTTTTTTCCAATAGAAATAACTTTCATAACCAATTATAAATAAAAAAAAAAATTTCACTTTGATGGACAATTTTCATGTAAAACGAAACCAAACGAACACTAAATTTTGATAGGAAATGGTAAAAAAATAGTTTTCAAGCAATTTTTTTTTTACTTTTTGACAATGGTGGCAAATTTCATAACCAATTGTAAAAAAAAAAAACAAATTCACTTTAATAGACAATTTCCATGTGAAATAAATCCAAACGTGAACAAAAAGATACAAAATTTCAAAATTTTCCCAGGTAGAAAATTATACCAATCAAACACACTTAATTAAATATTCTTTGCAAAACAAGTTCTAGATAATTACTTTCCCTGAAATTCGTTTTATTTTCACCCATTTTTTACTATTGCAATCAAACGAACCCTAACATTAAACATAAAATTAACCTACTTCGTCACTTTGTCCATGTATTTTTTAATAAATGGTTAACTACGAAAGTAACTCTTAACTCCATCATTACAATGAACAAAGGAGAGAGGAGGCGGCTCAATTGTGTAACTTACTAATTAAGAACATTTGGGGTACCATTTAAAATTTAGATTTTAATTTAAGTCAAAGTTAACAATTAATTTTAATCACCTATTTTATGGGTTCTACAACATTTCAACCACAAATTTCATCAACTTCTATCAAACTCTCCTAAAAATTCAATTTTAATCACCACCAAAAAGGAGCTAAATACCTTGTATTGGCCTTGCATTTGGTATGTTAAATTAGACAAAAGAAAAAATATATATATTAAGTTCAAATATCCTTTAATTATTATGATATTAATTACATCTAACATACTAAAGAGCAATATTATATGACATATTTCTTTACAAATTGTTGACATGACAATATACTAAAATTCAACATATTTTTTTTCTCCTTTTTTCTCTCTATCCATCCTTCAAACTATTTTTTTTCTCCTTATTTGTACATTGATCTATAAATACTTATCTACAAGTAGTTGTTCATATGAAATCTACAAGCGTATGTGATTGTTGACAAATTATAAAATTAGTGAGTTGAGAATATCATCTCATAGGGAATAAATTCAATTTAAGTGCACTAGCTTTGTATGGAATTCGAATTTTGTGACATAAAAGAGTTTTTAATTTGATTTATGCTAAATTAATTTAAGAAAGCTCTAAAAGTTTGATTTTTATAAATTATGGATGACTGTATTAGAATTTAAATCCGTCTATTACTATTTATTTCAATTTCCAATTACATAATCTGCTTTTATTCATGCATTCTTGATAATCAATAAAGTTGTGATATAATTTTTTTCCAAGATAATATATCCTAACGACCACTTAGATATATTCCTAACCCGAATTCAAATTATTAAAATGCATTAAATTTTAGATTATTTATATGAATACACACGTGATAAAATGTTATTCCTAATATCTATTATATATATGTTAATTTTGTCGCATTTTAATCTTATTATAAGTTTTCAAACATTACAACAAGCAATTAATTATCTAATTCGTGAAGAAACAATTAAAATTTAGCAATGAATATACAAAATTAATTAAGAAATGCAAGAAATATTAAACAACTAGTCTTAAATTAAAATAAATAAACAATATGGTTCATTTTCATCCAATGCCAAATGGATTTAACCTAGTATGATTTTATATAAATTACAAGCAAAATAATTTTGAGAAATTTCTTTTTCTTCAATTTCAAGGATGAATTCTTCAAAATTTTGATATAATTGGCCTTCCATTCTTGCTAGGACATGACCGTTTCTTTCAAAAGTGATGAATTGACCTCTTATTCTTGATGAATTTGATAATATTATTGTGTATCAATAGATTAGAGAGAGTTTGATTTTCTTTAATGGTTGTCGATATCTTGTATTATATAAGGTAAAATTAGATTTAAAAAAATACATTAAAGTTGGGTTTCAAAAGAGTTTCAATGAAAGAAGGAAAGTTACATTCGCGCCCACATGGTTATGTCTCTTCACAACTGTCAGTATTTTAATTATATTTTTCTTTTTAAATATCTGATTGAAGCAATTCAAAATTTCTTCGAAAGCTAACTTAAGGGCTACTTATTGTAGAATAGCATTTTTCAATTCAAAAGTTTACTATTCCAAAAATGGATTTTAATCACCGACTAAAAATCTGAAACATGACTTGTGCGGTTGGAAATTAATTTGTGAAAATATTTTGATTGTATTTCATTCATTTTTAATTTCTAATTGCATCCAATTAACTTTGATCAATCTTCAATTATCGTTTTGTGGTTCGAATCAACTATTAAATATTTACATTTTGGTCCCAAACTTTGTATTTCTTCCTTTTTCATCCATTTTTTGCTTATTTCTTCCAATTAACTTAAATTTCCTCCAGTTTTAACTAACGAACAAAATTAACATATAATTAAACCACAAGTCATCAAAATTAATTACAATTAATCATATTTAGGGGTTCAAATATGTGTATAAAATATATTTAACGGTAGCATTACTCTTAAATATATCTAACCCCATGGTGTTAAAATTCTAATTCAAGCGAAAGAATAATATGTAAATCCAACAAAATTTAGAATATGGGACTCTGATTTAACTAGACTTATCACATTTTACTAATATTTTTAGCATAACTGAAACTAAAAATCATTACTTATATTAACAATCAACATTATTTTAGATTTTCTCGGAACATCATCTTGCTCGGGCAGAAGATTAAAGTGAGAAATAAAATACAAAAAGAGGGAATTTTTGCCTCAAAAATTTTCTTTTGTTGACCCTAAAAAGAATTTCCACAATGGGATGACTTATTTGTTGTCCTATTTGGCGGTTGCCCTAATAAAATTTTGACATCTCATTCATGCTCGTTTGGAAAGGCTTAAAAAAAGTTACTAAAAAATTAATGTCAAAGTCGGTAATTAATTTTAACCACACGTTTTATGAAACTCATAACTTTTATCAACTTTTAAATATAACATTTCATCAATTTTTTTTTATCAAAATCTACTAAAATTTTTATCAGAAAAGCTTCGTTAAACATCCCTACATATTTTTCATAAACAATGGTAAGACGTTAACGCAATACTCTAATTGTTATCATTTTCCAACTGGTATCTTACTATTTGCTAACAAGAATTCATATAATGAAATATCAAAATTTTACTTGGGTAACAGCAGACCTTAACTCAGCTTATTCTAAGGAAAGGATGCCAAAACGAATGGAAATTTGAAGAAAATTCTTCTGCGTACTGATCTCCAACAGATTAAATTTATGACATACAAACAAATTTAGGTGGGACTCAAAGATTGAAGCCCTTCTTTCTCTCCATAAATCTCTCTCTAGGGGATCTTGAAACTGGTAACTGAGATAACTTAATTATACTATCCTCTCTCACACTACATGACTTCTTACATGAAAAAACAGAAACACGCACATTCTTTTTTATCAGTCTAAACCCTTTATTGTCTTCTCGACCGGCACACGATGTAGTCTTACCTTTTCTAGTGCTCTTGGTGCACTCTTTGTAGGCATTCAGAAATGGATCATCAATCTTTTTAAGACCCTTTCTTGAATCAATTCTTGATAGCTGTTGGAAAGTGCATGGTGGAAGTGGAATTTGCATGTCCTGGAAAGAAGCCCTACCGTTTTCGGGCGGACAAGGTGGAGGTGGCAGTTTTGGTGGTGCAAAACATTGGTGGTGGTGGAAGTCGTATTCTTGTGGCGTAATCTTCCTTACGCCGGGCTTGTTCTCCCACGAGAAGGGGACATTTCCTTGTGAATAAACCTTTTTACTCATCTTGAATGGTATTCCAATAAGAGGGTATGGAATTTGTTGTGATTTATATAAGGGGTTTGGTCATGAGTTTTATACTTTCCAAACGGCAAATTTTCCTTAGGTTAAGGAAATAAAATGTGATGAGGTGGGAGTTTAGCTTTAAAACAAATGATATCAAACAAGAAATAATACATATGATGAGGAAATGGGCAACAAAACGACTAGAAGATGCTTACATTTTTTGAGGTCTAAATCATGCAAAGTGTGGAAAAGTATGCGAATAAAATTGGGGATAATATGACAAGAACGGAATGGTTGAATGAGTTTAGACCATGTTTGCCTAAGCTTAAAATTAAACTCTACTGACTTCCTCCTGTATTCTGCCGGTCCTTCGTAAGTGCAATATAAACCTTTTTCATTCATTTGGAGCCCTTTAAGTGGGCGTAATAAACCCATTCCCGAGTCTCAATTCTTTCTCTACCTTCAAATTAATGTTGTCGTCACTAAGTAAATTCTTTTAAAGATATTTTGGTAAGTAAGTTACTTATTTTGAAATATCTTAAACTATTGTCAAAATATTAGAAAAATATTTATCTTGAAAATAGTGTAAGATGCTTTCAAAATAAGTAACTTACTTATAGTAACTAGTGTACAGAGAAAATCATTTATCTTGAAATTTACTAATTTATGAAATGAGTAATTTCAAGCTTAGAAAACATGCACTAATACATTACTTGGCATTATATTGTTGAATTTTTCATGAAAATTAAACTTTACATAATTGTCAAAATCTCCATGTGAAATCACCAAGAAAATTAATTAATATGGAACATACATTAATCAATTTATTTGTATTTTGAACAATAAATCTTGAATCTTGAATTTGAATCTTTAAATCTTGATTTCTTGTTCTTCAATTTAATTGCTCAAATCCTTCGTCTTGATTCTTGATTATAATTCTTGGTTCTTGATTATGAGTTTTGAATATTCATCTTCAATATGTTTTCTCTATTAATTCTTGTGTAGATGGGATGACATAAATAATGAGAAAATTACATATGAATTGAAAATTATAACTCTATGAATAATGCTATGAGTACAGAGGAAAAAATTAGAATTGATACAAAATTTTAAATTTCACTCACATGTTGTGGGCCCAATGTGATTAAAATATTGTCAAAACCCCATATCCCACCCACTGCTGTGTGTATTCTGCCTGGTGCAGGAATTCAAATTCTTGTACCTATAGCACGATTCTAACCTAATATATAGTTTTCATATGTATTTGACACATCATCAAATAAAAACTCTAATTGATCTGATCTCTACACATATAATATGAATCACACTTTATTTAGATGTCCAAAGTCCAATTACTTAATTCTTTATTAGATCATTTTAATATTGGGCTTAACTTTAAGATATCATTTATATATAATTAATTACATATCTCAGCCCACATGGCAAATTAAATAATTTCTCAACAATCTCCCACTTGGTCTACATATATTACCTTATAAATGTGTATAACCTTATGAGCTCAAAATTTTTGCTATCATAATCAAAAACATCTCCGAAAAGTCTCGTCCATTGATTATATCAATATAGGATCAAAACGGTCTTCGTTACAAGTATCATAACTAAACACATTAATGGTCATGTATATCAATACAATCAAATAAAAAAAGATCAAGTATGGATGTGTAACATGGAAATTACATGTAATATGATCCAAGCATGCCTATTTCCAATTGGTCCTACATTATCCTTTAATGAGATCAACCATAAACTTTAATGAGAGTGGAACTGAACTGAATACTTTNATCAAGTATGGATGTGTAACATGGAAATTACATGTAATATGATCCAAGCATGCCTATTTCCAATTGGTCCTACATTATCCTTTAATGAGATCAACCATAAACTTTAATGAGAGTGGAACTGAACTGAATACTTTATTTCTGAAATAAATCGAATATCCATAGACAAAAATATGTGTCTAAAACAGACAACATTCAAATGCAAACTGAATACTTTATTTCAATAATGAATATTATATCCAAATGTGTGCAAATTTAAGCATACATTAAACTCCCAACTACTGAAATATATGGAATTTCCTATATTTTCTATTCTTTAAATTTATCCTTGGAGCATTAATTGAGATTAAAGTTGCCTCCCTTAATTGTTGGGGTATCACTTGATTTACATATCTGTATTTCAAATCTCTTAAGAACTTTATTGATACAACTCTTTTGTGATAATCCAAAAATACGCCAATAATGATTCTTGTGTATCAATATCCTTAATACAAAAGAGGCATCACCAAAATTTTTCATTTTAAAATTCCATGACATAAAACTCTTGATTTATGCAATAAGTTTATAGCATTGCAGACAAGCAGTATGTCATTGACATACAAGACCAAAAATATACTTACTTCCACTGAGCATGTGATATACACAATCATCAACTAAATTCATCTCAAAACCAAATGAGATAATTATTTGATAAAATTTGTGATACCATTACGAGAAATCAGTTTAAGCCCATTAATGGATTTCTTTAATTTGTAAACCAACTGACGTAATTTAAGATCAAAATGTATCACAAATGTCATAAGTGTCCTAAAAGAGTCTTTCATAGAAATCGAAGAAAAAATCTCTTTAATGTAATTGTCTTCCTTTTGAGAAAAGTTATTTGTTACAAGATGAGCCTCATATCTCTCCATACCACCTTTCGAATCCCCCTTGATTTTAAATATACAATTACAACCAATGGATTTTGCATCTTCAGGGAATAGGACGAGTTCTTAAACGTCATTGTTACTTATAAACTTTATCTCTTTATGCATGACATCAATCCACTCTTTAGAATTATTCATTTTCATGGCTTGAAAGTTGATTGGTCAGTTCTTCTTCCATCAATCCACTACATCCTTATTATCTTGGAGAAAGACTATAAAGTTATCAAGAATTGCGTCTCTCCTTTTTATAGTGGATTTCCTTAATGACATTTGTTCTTGAGATTATCGATATTGTTTTTTTGGAACAATCTCTTGATTGTGTATAGGGGATTTTGTAATGTAGTCTTGATCCGAAATTACTTTTTGAACAAGATCTGAAACAAGAATTTGTCTCTAATACTGATCATTATCAATTGCAACAGAAGAAATATACATATTCTTCCTCCAATACAAAAAAATCATTAACAATATCTCCTCTCGCAAATTCTACATTCTTAAGGAATCAGACATTTCTCGTTTCAAATATTAACCTAATAGTGAGATCTTTAAAAATAAAAATAAAAAATGTAACCCTTTAACAATTGCTTTACTTGGAACTTTGTTGTCTTAAATTCAACGTCAGATTAGTATTTCTACTTAAAGAGATCCTGATGTACTGTGGGATGATTCCACACTACTCTAGGAATTTAGCAAAAGGCACTGGACGTTGTTATCCTAATCCATCATATATGTCATAATATTCATTGCTATGGTAAGATCTGACTTATTAAATTCTTTTACTGAGTTAATTTTCAACACCAGTCTTATATGTCTTGAACATGTCCGTGTTTGAGATTTCTCATAAATGAGATATAGGTAGCCATAGTAAGATAAATTCGTCTATGAACATAATAAACTATTGTTGCCCATTTCAAAAAGTCGAAGTGAATGACCTATAGATATATGAATTAGTTCTAAGGCGTCCGAAGTCCTTTGGTATCTAATTTTCTTATGTTTATTTGTTTTCTCTTAATATAATTAACATAACACTTAAGTCTAAAAAAATTAAGGGAATCAAGAATTCTTTCGGACACAAGATTTTTCATTCTCTTTTGAGAGGTTACTTTGGTAACATATTGTTTCATTCATGGACAGGGGCTTACAACACCTGTGGGCCGATAAATGTCCGCATGAATTACAAACACATCACATTTCTAATATTCCAAATAAATTAATTTGGAATATGTTGTTGCAATTAATTTATTTAGAAAAATTAGTAATCTGAAATAAACTTTAGTACCAAGATTTGAAATTTAATTGTTGATTCTTAATTCTTTTATTTTTTATTTTGTTTTGAACTTAGAACAAACTAAAAAAAAAATTCAACAGAAAGTCGGTCGGGCGCTGTAGCGCGACTTTCTGTTTTTCTTGTAAACCAAAGAATTCTTTTTTATTTAAGACACTTAGGGGCTGTTCTTTTTGTGTTTTAGTTTTGTGTTTTGAGTTCATTTTGTGTTTTGTGTTTTGAGTGTCCATTTTGAGATTTTTGAAAATGTATTCTTTTTGACATTTTGAAAAATTGTTTTGAAAACTCTCAAAACGCGTTTTGAAAATTTTGACTTAATTATAACTGAAAACACTCAAAATAACAAATTTGTCATTTTGGGTTTTCTTTATAAATTTTTTATTTGTTTTCAAAAACGCGTTTTCGAAAATGAGAATAAGAACGCGTTTTCACTGTTTTGGAAAATCGAAAATAGAAAATGGCTTGAAAATTATGAAGAGAACAGGCCACAAATCATTACACTACTTTTTGTCTACAACTTCCAAAATAAAACCCTTGCCAAGGTGCTTGATCATCACCACATACACACGTCGTCAATTGATAAAGTCTTGATCCACATAAATGCATGAATTATAATTATACTCAAATTCAACAATTAAATCAAAAAAAATGTCAAATTTGGAAATACCCAAAATTTAAATATTTAGGGTTTGAAATTCACAACCCAAATTTTTTTAGAAAACCTAATTGTGAATTTCAACCCTAAAATTTTTCATTTAATCTCAATATTTTAACATGGATTAGCTCTGATACTAATTGTTGAATTTTTCATGAAAATTAAATTTTATAAACTTTACATAATTGTCAAGATCTCCATATCAAGTCACCAAGAAAATTAATTAATGCGGAACATAATTTAATCCATTGATTTGTAATTTGAACAATGAATCTAGAATCTGGAATTTGGATCTTTAAATCTTGATTTTTTTTGTTTTTCAATTTAATTGTTTCAATCATTCTTTTTTATTCTTGATTATAATTATTAATTGTAAATTTTGGATCTTCATTTTCAATGTGATTTCTTTATTAATTTTTATGTTGATGAGATGACACAAAGAATGTGAAAATTACATATGAATTGGGAACCATAACTCTATATATAGTTTCCATATGTATTTGGCACATCTTCAAATACAAATTCTAATGGATCCGGTCTCTACACATATAATTCGGCCCACA
>CAIGRP010029089.1:0-29174 GCA_903798385.1 Fraxinus cuspidata | reverse complement strand
GTTTCTTGATTAATTTTGCATACACGTTGCATTATTTAATTGATTGGCCACCAATTAGATAATTAGTTGCTTGCTGTAGTATTGAGAAACTCACAATAAATTTAGAACGCGGTAAAATTAAAATATGTGCAATAAATGTTAGGAATAACATATATCACATGTGCAATCATATAAATAATCTAGACTTTAATGCATTCTAATCATTCGAATTCGGGCTAGGAATAGATTCGGGTCGTGGTTAGAATATATTTAATTTGTTTAGAAAAAGAATTAATTACAATATTTTAAAAAAAGAATTAATTACAATAGAATTATTGGTTTCAAGAACGCATGAACAAAGTTAAATTACGAATGAAGAATTGAAATAAATAGCAATAAGCGAATTCGAGACCCAATACAATCATTATTATTTTGATAAAAATCACATTTTTGTCACTTTCTTAGATTAATTAAACATAAAGCAAAAACAAAATCTCTTTTGTTTACACTTTTCGAATCTCATAAAAAGTTAGTAAACTTGAATTGAATTTATTCCCTCTGTGACGATACTATCAACTCATCAATTCTATTACTTGTCAATAATCTCGTACGCTTGCGGGTTTTGCACGAACAAAACTCTATTAAAAATTTCATTTTTTTAAAATCAAAACTAGGGACTTAAATCTTGATTAAAGTTGATGAAATTTTTGATTAAAAATTGTAAGTTTCATGAAATGTGAGGTTGAAAACGAATTTGAAGAAAAAATAAGTTTTCAAAAATGATGTCAAACAAGGGCTTAGCCGATGTTTGTATAATTAAAAAATTGATAAACTTTTTAAAAAATGATGTCAACAATTAATTTTAACCAAATTTTACATTCATTTCAACCGCAAATGAACTTCTTTTTTTTTTCCCTTTTTTGTTTATCAAAATCTACTAAAAATTATTTTTTTCAGCAAAATCAAACAAAGCTTAGTCACAAGTTCAGTAGTCAAATATTTTTTTATAATCTTGTTCGTAATGCTCAATTATGTACTCGATCATGTAGCAACAAGATCGTTTTATATGTTACGTAATACTCCACTTACAATGTTTAACATTTTTATAGAATATATTAAACTTTACTTGGACTTTAAAATCTTCCTTTTTTTGACATTTAGGTAGATATGTTCTTGCCTTGTTAAGAAAGAGGGTTTTTATTTTATTGAAAAAAACAAAATCAATTGTTTAAGAATTTCTTACAAGGATATTATCCTTGAGAATAAAATGAAAATGTGGAAGCTTTGAGAAGAATAAGGCACTTGAATTCTATATTTTAAAACATGTGTCCTCCCTAGCAAATAATCCAAGGAAGCTCTTTTTAAAAATCTCGAGTTTTAAACTTTCATCGGTCAAAAAGTGACTTGGCTAAAGATCCATTTAAGAGTGCGTTGAATATCACTTCATAAGGCCAGTTAATGGATATGTGTTTAAATGTCAAATTAATAAATGAGTTATCGAAAATGACCCATTTGGTATATTTTAAACATATTCCGTCCCATCAAATTTCCGTCCAATCAGGATTGGATTAAGAGCACAAATAACAATCATAAATTGGAAACATATTACACAGAATTTTCAATTTTTCGAACAAAGTTAAAATAAAATACACAAGAGCCATGTTATTTATATTTTAACCTACAAATCAATCATGCTATTAAGACATAATTATTGACAAAATGTTACATGGCAATTATAATTGGACTGTATAAAACACAGTCAGCTTTTTCATCCAATCACATCTTGTCAACATCTATTATGTCAACAATTATGTCACATACTTTCCGTCAAAATAATATTATTTTAATTTTTTAGTTGAAGGAAATTATTAATTTGTAGAATATTTATTTAAATATTTTAATTTATGTATCTTCACTTATGTCATTGTATACTTCTACATAGTTAAAAAGTTTTAAATGCAAGGACGGTGAACACCTCTGATTAAATATTAAATGCAAGGAGTATGAGAAGTTCAACATCAAGCTTGGCTCAATTCGAAATTAGGGGGACAAAAAAAATAATTATATTGATACATAGAAAAAAATTCACTTAGGAAAAATAGTTGGGCTTGGGGTGGCTTATAACAAAAAAGAAATAGCTAACTACGCAAAATTGTAAAAAAATTTCTTAGTTCACGGGTGATGGGATAAAAATTGAATGAGATATATTTAGATTCTTAGTTCAATTAATTAGGGTAACTATAGTTTGACTATAATTACACTGGGGTAGTAATGATTGTTTACAAAATGAACGTAAATTTTATTATTACTATTAATTTTTTTCCCATAAATTGAGGTCTTGGGCTTAATTAAACCAAGTCCATGTTTGATCCGTATTCTAAAAAAAATCATTTTTTTCAAAACTCATTTTCAACTTCATAATTTTTAATAAAATAATAGTACACGCAAATTAAAAAAAAATCATTTTTAACTACATATTTTCCATCACATCACTATTTAAAATACATTATTTCCTTAAAAATTCAGGTTCCAAATATTGGGTTTCGTGGCCCTGCCCAAAATCATATGAGTCATCAAAAATATTAAGGGCAACTTACAAAAATACTCTTAAAATTAATGATCTCTTGAAAAATCATATATAAAGTATTTTAAAGTAAAAAATATTGCATAAATTGGCATTTTTTTAATTAAAAAGTGAAACAATGTCACTTTTTTTAATATGATATCACTTTTTGTGTCACATTTTTATAAAAAAGGGGACGTAATGTCACTTTTTTAAATTAAAAGTCACTTTTCAATTAAAACGAAATGTTTGTCAGTTAAAAAATGACAAAAAAAAAAGAAATAAAAAATAAATTGTAAAATTAAGTGTCGCAGTGCCACTTTTTTTTAAATTGTGTCGTTTTTTTATTAAAAAATAAAAATGTTATGGTTGTTATTCAAAAAAAAAAAAAGTGACAGGAATTTTTTAAAAAAAAGTGACATGAAACTAAAAAAAAAATTGACAGAAATTCAAAAAGTGGAAAAAAAGTGACACACAATCTACCTTTGAGAAAATTATCAAGTATTAACCAAACCACAATAGCTCCAATTCAACATAGTCTACCCATTAAATATTGAACACGACTTTTTAAAGTTCGGCTTCACTTTTTAATTAAAAAGTGACGTGCAATGTTACTTTTATTTTAAAAAATGACATAAATTTAGAAAGTAAAAGTAACAAATAATAAAAATAAAAGTAACATAGAATAAAATAAAAAGTAACAAACACTAAAAAATTTAAAATAAATGACGAACACTAAAAAAGTAAAAAGAAATTAGAAAATTGAGAAAACATTAAAAATGTGTCACTAATTTATGGTCGAGTTAAGTATTAACTAGACCAAAATAGGTCCAATTCAACGCTAAAAATTTTAAAAAGATAAAAAAAATTCACAATTGTAAGCAAATAAACTCATTCAAATACTCACTCTAATAAGTAACCACACTGCAGTATTTGTCTTCAAAACTACAGTGCAACAAATGATACATAAAGAAGGTTTTTTAATCAACTATGTATATCATGACCGAAGAAATAAAGAAAGATAATCTAAGAGAGTTTTCATAGCATTTCATAAACAAAAAATCACATAACATTTTACAAAAAACAAAACTTGACTGTCAAACCTTTTAAAGTATTTACAATTGTGTTGAAAAAGTTTTAAATTCCAATCTTAACGCACCATATACGAGGTCAATGAAAAAAATAGTAAAAAAATCCGACTGATACCACATTGATTGAAAATAACAAAATTCACAAAGGAAAAGAACCTCACTATATCCCAAACCCAATGCCACAAGCTGAAGTGCATATCTAAAATCCTCAGTTATATCTCTAATTTTTGTCATTTGTTCTCAGTTCTTACTAGCAGAAACTAATAGAGTTTCACAATAGTTTGAAACCTTTAAAATGTCAAAAAAAAAAATACATAAATAAATAAAAAATAGAGAAATGTAACAAAACCCGAATTGAATACTAATATTTCAAGAGAGAAAGAAAATGACGGAGTAGATAAAAAACTCTTATCGTTAACGGCACAGAAGCGAAAAACTTAAAAAAATGGTCTACAGGGGGAGAAATAGCTAACAAATGAAAACATCAAGCTGCCATGGACTGATTCACTTGTTGGCGGTGATTTTTTTGTCCTTTCTTTTTGTACGAAAAAACTTATGTCCTGGATTTTGTGAGGATTTTGTGGCTTTTGTTTTTAATTAGTAGTGGACATTGTGTAGTTTTGGGGTTTTGAGGGGATATGGATTGGGCGTATTAATTACGGGATTAAACATTTTGCCCGTGTTTGATATACATTAAAATTTTCATTTTCATTATTCTACTTATTTTCAACCATACATTTTTCAATAAAATAATATTTTCTATCACATAATAACTTTTCTTTCTTTTTCAACCACAAATTATCCATCAATCTACTATTCCAAAATACATTCTTCCAAAATAATGTGGCTCAAACACACCCTTTAATTAGTTTTTAATAGTATTATTCTAATTTCTTATTTTTTTTAGTGCTAATGCGCCTAATTTTCCCAAATATTCTTCAATAAAATAATATTTTCTATCACATAATAACTTTTCTTTCTTTTTCAACCACAAATTATCCATCAATCTACTATTCCAAAATACATTCTTCCAAAATAATGTGGCTCAAACACACCCTTTAATTAGTTTTTAATAGTATTATTCTAATTTCTTATTTTTTTTAGTGCTAATGCGCCTAATTTTCCCAAATATTAACATCAGCATCCAAATATTGGGCTTCATGGCCCGGTCCAAAATTTTATGGATCATAAAAAAAAAATGTTAAACAAGGGCTAATTGAGAGTGGGATTTGAAAAAAAGTAAATCAGCATCCAATTATTGGGTTTTATGGCTGGCCCAAAATTCTATGAAGCATTAAAATATTAAACAACTAACTATATATGTTGAGAGTGGGATTTGAACCCACGCCCTTTCGGACCAGAACCTTAATCTGGCGCCTTAGACCAACTCGGCCATCTCAACAACAGGTTGCCATGTACGTATTTTATATATACTTAATCTATTATAAATATTGTAGTCGAAATTTGGAATGACGAGTGCGGAGCACTACATACATATTGTAGCATAAATAAGTATAATCGAGAACCAACTATTATCGTGGATTATCCACAAAGCACCACCTTTTGATCAAATTCTATAACAATTGGATCATGATTCTGATATCTATGTTTATATTTTATTTTCACGAAAAAGATATAGATCCATTTGATCGATTGTTAATATCTATAAAAAATGAAATAGAGCGATAAATTTGCACAAGTTAAATAAAACATTACCTTGAATGACGAAAATGAAACTTCATTTAAAATTGGCTTAACAATATACCGAGAATTTGTCACTCATGTTGATCATTGTTGCTCTCTTTGTAAAACATTAGAGAAGTTGTACATCTCCATGTGAGAGCATGTTTTTGTTTATGTATAAAAGTAAGTAAAGTCTAGTTTTAAACATAATTAAAAATTTGTGTTTTACTTACCTATACAAGTGAAAATAATTTATATTAATAGAAATATAGAGCCTGTTTGGAGGAAATTTTGTTGTCATTTTTAGAAGAAATTGGACCGTTGCACAGCTAATCACAGCCCATCTCAAATTTCTCTGAGACAAAAATAGATTGCAGCATGATTTTGACCGATTCTTGCTTTTGAATTACACCACCCACTTTCCAAATCTACCCTCACTGAAGTGGAAATCAATTTTCAACATTTGAGTGGTTGAAATAATTATTGAGGGTAAAAACGTAATTAAGGGAGAGAGAAAGAATCTTACAATCTCGTCATGCAATGGGACCATGTGAGAAGTGCGGAAAATGGCTACAAACTCGTTGTGCAACGGTCTAATTGTTGCTAAAAATGAAAGTAATGGGAGAGAGAAAGAATCTTACAATTTCAGCTGCAGTTGGATTGTGTCAGAAGTGTGGAAAATGGCTACAAGCTCACCGTGCAACGGTCTAATTGTTGCTAAAAATGAAAAGCAAAATTTCCTTCAAACGGGCATATTGATTACTTTTAAATAACTAACTTCCTTAATTCCACAGTCAACCAACCAACAGATTATTTTAAAAAAAAAGATTTTGTGAGATCATTTTAGGGCAAGAAAAAATTTTGAGAACAAAACCTTCAAAAGAAAATGATGAACAAGGCCGATATTTTGTGTGCAAGATGGAGTCAAGTTTGTCTATTCTCGGATACGAAGATATGAAATGAGTTTACTTTAAACTTGCATGTTGAGTACCCTTGTGTAGTATTTAAAAGTCATCCTGACATTATGAACTTTTTAGATATACCTCTCCAAGAATTAGAATCCTGATTTATATACGTTCCAAAATTCTAATTTTATTAATTGGGAAGTCAACTTTTTTTTTTTCAAGTTGCTCTTCTGTATGTGCAACTCTCTTTTTAATGAGTTAAACAAATATTCTTGTTCATCGGTTCGAGATTTACACATGTGAGATAAAAGATATAAATGAATTAAGTTATTAATTAGTTATTAAAATCATAGTTATAAGTGGTTTTTTCTGAGCTTGCCAAACATGCATTCAGCTTTTCTCTAAAGTTTGGCTTGGATAAAATCAAAATTTCAAAAAAAAATAAAAAAAACTGATTAAATGTATGGTTAAAAATTTGTGAGTCTTATGAAATATGTACATACAATTAATTATTGACTTTTGCCCTTGTTTGACATCCTTAAAATTTTAAAAATATAGTTTTGAATAGTATTTTTTGGAAAATGTGTGATTAAAAAGTAGAAAAAGTTTTGAATTTACGTGTAGAATATTTTATTGTATGAATATATGGTTGAAAACAGTTATGAGAAATAAATTAAATTGAAGTAAAGTAAAATAAAATAAAGAACGTCACGGGCTAATTTTATTTTTCTTACATTTTCTAAATAAATGTTGCATATAGACTAGCATTGGAAATTGAAAGACTAGTTACAAGAATTATGTTAAGTGCACATTCCTAAGTTTACATATTTTTTGACATTGTGTAAGAATTCAAAAAGTGTTGAACGAAAAAGTGTGTTTTTTAAAAACTGTCCAATTATGTGTCAATACGTGACACAACGTAAACAAAATATGTAAATCAAGATGTGCATGTACCATGATTGTACTTACAAATGGTTTATGTTGAAAACAGCTTTCAACCATGCCTGTTTACCTATTTATACAAACACAACCCCCACCCCCCTCTAAAAGCAATGAAGCAAAGTTGTGGTGTACTTGTGAGTTGGCTCTTTGTAATGCTAATAATTTGTCACATATCTGCTAATCTCATACCTACAATTCAAGGTATACCCACAAATTTTTCGTCTTTAGAGATATACCATGAGCTGCTGAGAATTTTTTAATTTTGCGGGTTTTATATATGAATAAGAGTAATGATATGTATGTAGCAACCGCGGATGCTTAGCATCGATTTAGATGATAGTAAAGTTCACATCCTAAGATTTTACGAGTAAGCATGCAACTATTTGAAGTTCCTTAATCCGCTTTAGTAATGCAATGAAACCCCTGTTTGATTTTGTTTAAAAATATTTTTTTAGTAAATTTAGATAAAAGTTGTTAAGTTGTATTGTTGAAAAATTAATAAAAACTGTAAGTTCCATAAAATATATTATTAAAATTAATGGTTCACTTTGATTCGAGTTTTATTAATTTTTTTTAACTAAACTAAACCGGGGGTAAATGTTGTGTTATTTTTTCATCTAAAACATATTTTGTGAAATTGACAGTGTAATTTTGTAAATACAGTTGATGGAGTTGGAGGAATGTGGTGAGAAAGATGAGGCGTGTCAAGATAGAAGGATGATTGCAGAGGCTCACTTGGACTACATATACACCCAACACCATAAGCCTTAATTAGAGCAAGTTTTGTTTGGTTACTACTTATGCTTAAAATTAGCTTAAAAACTACTTTTTTTTTCCTGATCGTGCATTATTACTCTTAAGCATGGTTAGATCAATCGATGGATATTAATTTTTCGTTAGATTTCTACTATAAAAGTTAAGGTTCATTGATTGTTCAGTTATTAGTTATTATAATGTAACCTTGATAATAAAAGTGTTACTGCCATAAATAATATGTAGTTGGGGGACCTTTGCTGCTATTTACCCACAACAGTATCAGCAACAAACAGAGTCAAGTGGGAGAAGCCGGGCTTCATGAACCGTCGCAGATTTCCAGTGAATCAAAAATTATGTTGAGAGTGGGATTTGAACCCACGCCCTTTCGGACCAGAACCTTAATCTGGCGCCTTAGACCAACTCGGCCATCTCAACTTATTGGAAACTAAGTCCACAAAAACTTTAATTATTTAATAATAATAAGATCTAAATATAAATTGCTAAATATTCGAAAATTAGAACCTTGGGCGGACTGAAAAGATATGATCATGTATCAATATTTTTTTGTATCAAATATATCTTCCTTCTATTTATACAACTACAAATTATTTATTATCTATACATTTCATAAAACTCACATCGAAATATCACTTGAGCAAAAGTGAAAAATGGACGTAAATCTGAAATCTAATATATTTCTTTAATTGTGAATTCAAAGAAAAGAATCCTAAAACATGTACAAGTAGTAGACACCGGCTTACAAGAAGGTGCAAAGCCATTGGCGATGATCATAGCATTAGGTTCCAAAATGTAAACATGTAAAAGTGTCTGTTGGCTTCTCTACCACGG
Source organism: Fraxinus cuspidata (assembly GCA_903798385.1). Classification (NCBI taxonomy): domain Eukaryota; kingdom Viridiplantae; phylum Streptophyta; class Magnoliopsida; order Lamiales; family Oleaceae; genus Fraxinus; species Fraxinus cuspidata. Next base: position 20,406 of record CAIGRP010029089.1, on the reverse strand, counting down.
CATTGCGCAGGTACAGTCGAGATGCATAGCATATGGGCTATGAATACAACAACAAATTACTAAGTCTTAATTTGGTGTCGACTCACAATGGCTATAAATAGTGAACACAAAATATTTGCTACATTCTCGACCTTACTCCTGCAAGGATACAATTACACGACCTTTTCCTGCAAATCAAGATGAGGGAGAATCAAGCATCAACCAGAAACAGTATACACTTTCCAGCAAACTGAAGATACGAAGGAAACAAATTACATGCCAAGAAAAAATGGAATAGGCAGAGTGCAAAAACACATATTGACCAGAATATATGCAGCAGAATTACAAATTCCTAAGTCTATTATCATGTCATGCTGTATACATAATTATTTGTCCCTTCTATTGAAAGTACTTAATACGAAGTTCCTTCAATAAAACACATTTTTTCTATATAAACACAATTCTTACAGTATCTCACAAATTTGACACTATTATAACTATTAACTTATACCTACACTGCATGGTTGAATGGATTACTAAGCCCCTGTGTGACACACATTCTCTGAAAATACATTCTTTCAAAACTCATTTTCAACCACACATTTTTCAATAAAATAATATTTTCAATCACATCAATAACTTTTCCTCACTTTTTAACCACATATTTCTTATCATTTCACTATTTAAAATACATTCTTTCCTCAATAATATCCATCAAGCACACCCTAAAATACATTTCACCTGCAAAGAAAAAAAAAAAAGGAAATATAAATATACTTGGAACCTTGTTCCTACATGATCAGGACTCGCCATCTATTTTGATTGTTCAATCACAAACACTTTTTTTTATTATGGATCTCCTACCAGAAATTCAATGCATAATTTCAGCTAACTTTATTTCAAAGCATCATATCTTAAACACGGATAAAATGATTAATACTAGTCCAATTAGTAAACAAGTACAAAAGAAATAAACTGATATTGTAAATGCATTTTGTCTCAGGTTAGAATTCTTTGGTTACCATATATTAATAGTTGTTTGCAATGATTTAAAAATGAGTCCAAGCTTTTGACTTTGTGAGACGAGGTTTAAGCCTTGATGCATTCTAAGGCATAAACTTACCTATAAAATAGTTCTATAATTTTCAGAATTGCAAAATTATAGTTACACCTTGATGGATGCACCTCACTGACCTCAGTAATACAATTTGTAACTCTTGACAAATGGCACTCAAAGTGTAAGCTTCGAGGCGCTCGAAGAAGGCATAAGCCTCAGGAACTTTTAAAACAATGATTATTTTCCAATCCATACACATACATATAGCCGGATGCACACAAATGATCAATATACATGCACAACAAATTTGTTGCCTCAATTGAATGACTCTTCGTTTTCACCACAGGACAAAAAAAATTAAATTTTATTTTGAATAATAAGAAGATGTTGTCGTATTGAAAGTCTCAACAGTTTCTTTTGAGCAATAAATAATATCAATTGAAGAAATTTTTTGGTCGAAGGTACATGAAAAATTCAAATCAAGCATTTCCATCTGTTTTTACAAAATGCTGCATATTCAGTATGAAAAAGATCCATGAGCAGAAACAAAAATTTATAGGATAAGAATATCAACCCCAGGTTGTCCCCCAAATTAACATGCACAAGTACTTTTACTAACTAAAATAACAAGATGGCATCTACTCCTGCTGCATGAATGAATTGAAGCAATCGGAATATAGGTTTTAATAAGGATCTAGAGTGCCTAATCTCAGATTCATTGACAAAATAAAAATAAAAAATGTAAAAATTCCAAAAGTCGCTCTTATCAAAGCAGGTCTAGCCAGATAAAACTAGTTTTAACTACCTATTCAACCCTCCGACGCATTACGGCCATATTGTGCTAGATGCTATATTAAATTTGCTGGTGTATTTCCTAAAACATTAAAAAAGATGCCTATACTTGAGAACGAGAAATACTGACCACTTTTACATCTCTGCCCATTCTGAAATCACAAACAAAATCGTCAGTTACACATCTAGCGTGTACTATAGAACTTGGATCAGCACTGTCACTTGTAGTACGAGTACCCCTCGCCTCCGAAGATGGGATAGTCACATAAACAGCTCCTCTGAACATCCATTCGTCCATTTCTTGACAGTAAAAGTCTTCAAAAAAATCACCACACAATATACATGCACATTGACTTTCATCTGCAGGGACCATCTGCTCACTGCTATCCAGTGTTATACTTGAACCTCCCAACAGGCCCGAGGTGATATCGCTTGGTTGGAAGCCACCGGTACCAGCAACCCAATCAAATGAATTGGTGTACCATCTCCTTGAAGTCTTCTTTGAAGGGTTCTGCACTGGAATCCTTGATGCATGCCATTCCAAGTGTCTATCAAGTTGTTCTTGAAGATTAAGTCTGAGACCACATATGCTGCAGTGATGTGGCAGATCAGCAAGAAGTTCGCTAATGACAGCTGGATGTAACTTTCGAACTACATCTGGCCTGAACTCAAAACCAATGAGATTTTTTATCTTTGATGCAGTGGACTGAGATAAGCTGTCAGAGGACTTGGCAGCTGACTTTGTCGATGACAGCTCATCTGCTGTAGATGAAAGCTGTTCCAGTATGACAACTGGAGAAGAAACATAACTAATACTAGCAATCCCAACACCTTGATCCTGAGGGTGAGCAGCTACCTCGAGTGGCATAGAAGTTGACAACTCTGTCTTCAATGCAGAAATCAAGTCCTTTGCAACCAATGAGCTCAAAAGACGAGATACAGGATTAGAGGCCTCACTCATTGCACGGGATATCTGTCCTGAGCTACTACCTGCTAAAGGCAACGGAGGCTGTCCAGGGGACAAGGGAGGCAATTCTACCTTTTCACAAGAGAAGGTTAGAACTGATGTGCTTCCATGCGATGGTGGAAAGGACATTAAGTGGGTAGGAGGGCCACTTGGTAAAGGAGGTTGAACACCTAACTGTGCTGGCACGAAATCAACATCCTGAGAACTGGGGTTAGATAAGCTCTCCATGATAGAACTACTATCAAGTATTCTACTTTTCAGTACAGAAGCCAACAAACTGCTGGTACTTGATTGTCCAGGGAAGTCCACTGTAAGAGGATTTGATGGGTCAGATAAGAAATTTCCCATAATTGAGTGATTCTCCAAACCTGAAATTTGAGGCAGTGATGACTTCCAACTTTCACTAGAAGATTCATACTCTGTGAATTCTGGCTTTAAATGGTGTGGGGATGGAACATGGTGCCTTTGTCGAAGTGGAGGAATCACAGGAGACGAAGTCTTTAAACTTGGGGGATGCAATCTCTGTGAGTTAGCATCCCGAGATGACCTGTGCAAAGAATCCTCAGTAACCTGATTGTGGGGCCCTACATATAATTTTCCCAAAAAATCTGATCTTCCAGAATTTGCGTGATTCACAGTAGGTTGTAGATCATGCTCTGCAAGATTGTGAAGTAGTTGATTGGGATTGTTTGCCGAGATGGAAGGTGATGAGGGATGCTGGTGCATGGGTGATTGCGCCAAGGGTGACACAGCTCCCAAGATCTGCCGCTGTGATATAGATATCGGGACATCCGACATAGGATTGCTTGAAAACTTAAAGCTTAGAGCTCCAAGATGAACTGGCCGCATCTGTGACTGAAAAGATGCCTTGCCCATTGAGTTGGCAGAAGTTGAGAACCCACTCAAGGGGGTTGGATATCCCTCAGAATGACCAGACATATTTCTACTCGGATGTGAAGACCTCGTCTTTTCAGGTGCATGTGGCTCATGTGACCACAATGACGGCGTTCGAGTCCCAGGAACAGCCGGACTCTGTTCTGTAGATTGAGAATCAGGTGAAGCTTCATCAACAAGCCTTGCCCCAGTATCATGTATACTTCGTGGTCTTTGGAGATGGCTCTTTGAATCCTGCACAAACCACGTGCAAAACAGAAGGATCAATCTGCTGTATACTAGCGATATATGGACAAAATAAGCGCCTATTCCCTGACTAAATTAGGAGAACCCAATCAATGAACAACAAAGCAAGAACCTTTCCTGAGAAGGTAATTATAGTTATAATCCCAATTGGTGAGCCATTTGGACTATCATGTTTGACAAAATATAAAATAATCAGAAGATAATTGGGACCAAAACGGACATCAAACTTGTAAATAAAAATACAGTAAAAAAAAAAAATCCTCTTGATGTTCTACTAGTATTCCAAATAGGGATTTTCCCACAAAACACCAGATCTGTGGCAAGAGTATCATATGTTACTGTATTAAATATTCACTGGCCCTCCATAGAACTTACCAATCTTTCAGAATCAACAGGCATCCAGTGATCTTTTGCTATGATATCATCCAATCCAAAGTTGGTGGCTCTTGAGTTCGTATCATCCCACACATACTCCTGTTCCTCAGATTTCTTCCCACTTCTATTCACCCCAGTGCTGCTTCTATTGGCAAAGTATTGCTTTAGCTGCGTCTGTGAGCCAGAGTTTGAAGATTTATGGGCAGGATAACTTTGAAAACCATGCCTCGTGTCAAGACTATTCTTTTGATTGGATATTTTTTCTGTTACATCGCTACCAATTTCATACCAGCGCTTTTCAAATCCTTGTTCTTTATGTTTTTCAGTAGCTATTCCCAATCCTATTCCAGAAACTCGTGATATATCAGAACTATATTCAGAATCTCCAGATGTTACACTTGAATTTTTGTCAGGATGATGAACATTCTGCAAGTTTAGAGTAATTACAAACATAGATAGTGATAAGTGTATCACAGAAAATCTCAAGGTCATATTTTTTACATGCACCTTAGCGTACAGATCAGCCGATGGTCTTCCTGAACAAACACTGGTTGGATTTTCCAGTCTTTCAACATCCTCAGATAAGTTTACCATGGTTTCATTGACATCAGTGTCCACCCCCCTTGCCTTCATCATATTAGATCAGCACATAGAACACAAAACATGCATGTGAGATTATTTCCTTAGAAGAGACATTGTGAATTGTTTTGACTAGTAAAAGAGTAATAATGATATCTATAAAGCAATGGAGGATCAAAGATAGATTTCTGGTATCTTAACCATACTAACGGAGAAAAGACAACTGTTTATACTAGTGCGTTTCATTTAAAGCCTGTGCTTATCTAGATTCAGCAATATGCAGAATTCAGGACCTAAATTACTTTTGCAAGAATAGATTTTAGCAGAACATATTCACAAACACAGAATACTTCAAGCATGAAATTCATATTTTCAAGTACACTAGTCAGCCAAGGAATAGGCAAGACAAGGGCCTGCTTGTAAATGTTTCAAGAAAATACAGTGTGATAACATATTCTCGAGAGAAATTTCTTTAAAAAGTTCCAGAAAAATCATGTAAGTGATGTAATAAGTTATAGACAAACCAGCGGCAACGAATAAGGAAACAGTGAACAACTTGCATTTAGGGTACGACAGGTGAAATCAAACAGCTTACAAATCCAACAAATTTTCAAATTAATATACGTTGTCAAAACAGAGTAAATGGCCTGCATGATTAATGACAAAGTTATCATTACTATATATTGTTAAAACAAAAAGAAAATGACCTGCATGATTACGAACAGGTTGTCCAGAATAATACTGTCCTTCCATAACACCAGGAAAACCTGTAATTTGCTTGAACACGACATCATCGGGGAAACTCACCCCAGCTTCTCAGTATACTTTTGTGTTTGAGTTCTATAACCAAACATACCCCAAGGTCTTAATGTATCCCACAAGAACTATATCCACCATTCTTAATTCATTATTATACAATCATTAATCTCTTTGGTATTTAAGCCCAAAAATCAAATACTAAACTCGCAGAGTCCCAAAACCAAATATGTCACTTAATTGTGGAGGATTAGGTATTGACATAGAAAAGTAAGCTATCATACGATCCTCAGGAACGTTGCAGAAAGTTGAACTCAATATATAAGCAAGTAGGTACTCAGATGTTAGAATGATGCCGCCAAAATCTTTTCCTAAAGTGGTGAAAGACATAAGAACTTACATTAACCAGTGGTTGTAATCATAATTATAATAATGATAACTTTAAAGATGACAGAAGTTCCTCACCCCAGAGGACTGCTGGAGACGATGTCTTTCTTCTAAGTACTTGGGATTTACATGAATGCTCGGTCCAGGGCGTTGTGCCTGTAAAGTAAGCCTGGACGTTCCTGAAGACGGTCCACTAACAGTGGTGGCTATTCCGAGTTCTTTCCCAATCATCTGGAGTGGCTGAGAGGGGAAGACCCCCTTCCAGGTTCCAAAAAGATGCCGCATACCAGGATGTACTGAAGATTCAACCTGTCTATATGCTTCGCAGAAGACCTAAAAATTCAACAGAAAGAGACGATCAAAGGAATAGATGGAGTATGAAGGAATAACTTCCAATGGCTACAGAAAATGAGAAAGCAGGTTCAAAGCCAAATTTTATCTTAATTTCTTCAGGAAGGATCAACAAAATAGACAAAGTCTTAATAACATAATGCCTCAAGTATATCTAAAGGTAAAGGTGGCCTGACCTCGGGCAATCTGCAAGCAAAGTGTTTAATATAATCCTTCCCTATATTCTTCACGATACTATCTAATAGATATAGAGATGGCAGCTTTTGCTCACTCGGAACCTGTAAACATTTTTCCAGAATCAGACATTATGCATAAGCTGATATTTCATAATATGGCATACTAATTAAAAAATATATAGCATGTTTGGCTAAATTCAACCACCTTATAAGCTTAGCCAAACATGCTCATAATATGCTATATAAAATAATGAAGAAAAGCAAAGTAAAAGATTTAACAAATTGACAGGGTCGTGCAAAATAATTAATACTGGATATTTTATTGAAACCAGATGTCAAAGAGGGTGATGAAAAGTGTACAAAAAGCACCAGATTCCAACCATTCAAAATTCCCTGAATGCTTCTCGACCCTTTAAAGATTCTCACAAGGAAGACCATGGAGTAATTCACATGATAGATTTTCTCATTTTCCATGGAAAAGGAGAATCATAAGCTCCTGCTTATATTAGTAATAAATGAAATACTCCACTCTTTGGCTCATAGATAATTTTGTTCTATAAGGAAGAAATGATGCTGCAGTAGAAAACTCGAAAATGCTCAACATTATCTGCATGTATCATAAACCAATTTGGAAAGATTTTTTATTTCACCACTCATGACATGCCTTCAAGCAATTAAATCAAATTACCAAGTCTCTTCATGACCTTTTACCTAAAAATGGTTCTATCTATAACCCGATATTCAGTATATAAACACATTAAAATCCATACACACGCACATTTGCCACTCCAATCTTATCTGACATCAAAAGCCATTACCTACCACTTCTACAGGGGTCAATGCCACCAGAACGAATTATTGTTTTTTACCACACAAGTTTCAGAAGAAGAAGAATGAAATAATGAGCCAGACCATATCTCAAGAACAATAGCTGAAAGTGCAGTGGAAAGGGCGGAAGACTGTATATTGCAACAGGTTAGGTGGCAGGGCTCTTACAGCCACTTCCTATTCTAGAACAAACTTGGAAACATGTGCACAATTACCCAAGTCTCAAAGAAGATTTGGCACTGCTCTAGATAATTACAGAGTTGCGGGTTCCATATCCAACAAACTCGAAATTAAGATGTTTGAATAACTTTTCTCCGATAAAACACTAAGGAATTCAGTATTTCGTCAGCACCAAACACGCGTCTCAACACTACCAGACATTTGCATTAATACTTCCACCTAAGCATTAATTGGGATATTCAATTATGCACAACACTAACAGTGTTTGTCATACATCGCATAAAGCATGATTATCTTCGCAGATTCTTAACAGATCATACAGCTAGGAAAATGATGTCTAAAAATAAAGTGGCAGGGCCACGTGTGATTCCATCAGCCTATAGACTACTATATCACCTCCAAATTCATTTTTCCATAGAGCATAAATACCATGATAAACGTGTGACAGCAAAATCACCATGAATCTTTACCAGCAATTTCAAATGTACAAAAAAGGCAACATTTTTGCCCCCACAACAATATTGCAGGTGAGAAATAGAAAAAAATGGTACCGCGGTAGCAGAAATATGCAAAGTTGGAGATTAAAAATTTGACTAGAATCATATTCCTAACTTGCCACAGCTTTAACATCGCCAATGGAAATGATTAATTAATTATTGATCGAGTCATGGGTTGGCATCATCCCATGTCTTTTGGTAGATTAGTTCCAGGCAAAACCACAGGTTGCTGAAAAATTGCATTTCATATACACAAATTTACCACTACATCTTCAACAAAGACACCAATTTTTTTGGTGTACAAAATAAGTTAGTAATCGCACAGTATTTACAATTTCAGGTCTTTACCATATCTTTATGTCTGTAATTTTACAATACAGTTACAGTAACATAATAAATACTAGTTGCAAGTGAAAAACTACAATCACCTTGAGAATATTTGCGCAAACAATGGCTGCAATTGCCTTGGCAGCATGCACATTCTCCCCAGCAATGACGGTCAAATTTGTAATTATTGGTTTCGAATTAAAAGTCAGCTCAGCTAAACCAGTCTTGTATCGGGTCACAAGTTCCTGATGCTGCTGTTGCTGCTGGTTTTGGTAGCGCGCGTGCGTGTAATCACTGCTCTCAGAGTCCCGGTCTTCCTGGAATCCTAAGCCGCCAACAATCGGTCGTTGAAGAAACCCGGCACCCCCGGAAATGCTGTTTCTCCGGCCATTGGAGCCAAGATCAGATGCGGCAGATTCCTCTGTGAGCCTGGGTTTCTTTAATCCCCGTTCTCTCGACAGAGATCCGCCAAACGGTCTCCGTGAACTTTCCATTTTCAATACAAATCCCAAAAATACTGACACTAAATCCAAGTACTCACATACACCGCATCGAATTCAAAAGGAAACAAAGAAAATATTCCTTTATTAACAGTGAAAATCACGTGAACTGAGTGTTACAAAAATGAAAAATAAGAAAATCCTAATCACAACTGAAATCTGTCTGCATATACGGAGAAATTCAAATAGTACAAGTGGAGTGATGCAGAGAGGGATTTCCATTATTTATCATTTAACAGGACAGAAAGATTTGCCGGGGTTGACGGTCGGAATAGGGTAATAGGGTTTCTTGGTTATAATCGATACTGGCAAAAATGTGGGCACTGGCTTTTATATTGTGCGCGCGTTGCGCAAGGCCAAAAGTAACTTATAATTCTTAACAGTTCGATAATTTTTGGGTAAATTATGCCCTCGCATTTTGGGCTCATGTGGTTGAAAAATAAATAAACGTTAGAGTGAGTTTGATTGTCAATATTTTCCATGAAAAATGTCATTTTTTACCAAAATTCCTACTTTTGTAATATTTTATTGACATTTATTTTCACGGAAAATGTTTTCCTATTTTTAGTCAGGTGAACATATTTTCTTTGAAAATAAGGAAAATATTTTCTTTCGAGGGAGTGGAATTTTATTTTCCATAAAATTCGATCTTTTCAAAGATTCTAGTTTATCAACTATTCTACCAACACACGTTAACATTACCCTATCTCTCTCTCTCATCACAACCCATGTACAAAACCCTTACCCTTTCTCTTCTAATCACACGACCGAACCAGGAAGGAGAAACCAAAAAACTATACCATAAAAAACTCAAACAAATGATTAATTTTGTTCTTATGCCCTCTCCCGTCGGCAGCTCTATATTATTCGGGTTCTACTCTCTGCTTGCGAGATCTTCGATGAGGTCAATAAATCTACGCACGCCTCATTCCACACATTTTGTGCTTATAATTATTGTTTCAATTGGAAATTTTTTTAGATTTTAGATTATAATTATTTTTTAAAATCTATTAATTGATTAGTCAGGGGTTTCAATCTTGATTTAAATAGTCTTTATCTTCTACTTGTTTGATTTTTTTTATTCATCTTGCTCTGAGCTTGAATGTTAGCTTTTAATCAACATCTTTTATTTGTGAAAGATCATTCAGACAATTTTAAATCATTTCAATCGGGTAGTGATAGAAAATTTGTATATTTATAGTTTTGTTCTGTGAAGTGCCAAAAATTTATGATTTTTACACATATATATGCTTATTTAGTGATAGAATATTGGTATATTTATATTTTGGTTCAGTGATACTGCCAAAATATCTGGGAATTATATTTCTTCCCCTATATTTAATAGGGTATTTTTCTTGGAATTTTATAATTTTAAACTTGTGTGATTTTAGGTGAACTTGAATTTTAGCTTTTGATTTTCTCGCCAAAGTAGGAGCTTGAAACCGAATACATGCGAAGAGGGAGCATGGGATAGTATAATCTCTTGTTTTTGTTCAGATGACTTGATTGTTCAAGTGTCTATAATATCTTGTGCCCCACTAGGAACCCTAAAGTGTTCCATGGAAAGAGTTTGACAATTGTGTCAAAAGGCGTAAACAATGCTTCTATCAAATAAAGCTCCACTGTCATGTTTAATGTTTCTTGAATTTAAGCTTGTGTAATAGATTTAACAGATTTGATCATAGAGAGGTAATCTTTTTATTATGTACACTTCATACTTTTACATAACTATTAAAAAACTGGCATCTCTTTGTTTTTTTTTTTTTTTCTGTTACGATCAAATCGCTTGATCCCCAACCTATTATTTTGACAGCGCCAACTCTTTACCTTTTAGTTTTGTAGCATCTTGACGATTTTTATCCATTTTTTGTTAGAAAATAAAATGTCATCCACAATGTTAGGTTATTTACATATTCCTTATTACTATTACCATTTTGCGGGTATTAACATTATTTGTTGGAGCTCTACTGAAGAAACAGATTGTGGGCGCGTGTTCGAATTTGGTAGGCGTTTATTGAAATTGTATAATTATAATATAAAATGTGACCAAATGATTAAATTTATTATTTATTTATACAATCTTATTATGTATTATATGTTCATTTTATTGGATTTTTATTTATCGTGGTAGTGCGTAACATGGCTACAACAAGGAATCAACGTCGTCTCCAACGAGAACATTTAGGTTTATTTTAGACGATAGTCATGCAAGCGATTGTGATATATAATTATATCAGGCGTCGTGAATGACATCTCCATAGGGCTCCTCATACAAATTGGGATTCTGAACGAGAAATGACACTTACACGAATGTTTGGTACGAGCGATACAACATGTTGTGTGATCTACTTAGGATGAAAATAGGTCTGTTTCAAAGACTATGTGCTCGTTTGCGAACTTATGGATTGGTTGATAGTAAATATGTTCGAATTGAGGAACAAGTGGCTATTTTTCTTACTATCGTTGGGCATGACCAACGTTATCGAGCTGGACGTTTCACTTTCTTTCGATCTGGTCAAACTGTGAGTTTTTACTTCCATAGGGTATTATACACTTGTCTTGGATTGTATAGATATGTTGTTATTAATGCCACTATTCATAACTCCCCATTTGAGAAGGAAAATGTGAAGCCATGGTACTCATTTTTTCAAGTTAAGGGATTGTAGTTATTTCATTATATATCTTAAAAGTTCAATATTATAATATTTTGAAAAGTATTCTTTTTAAAGGATACTGTAGGAGCAATAGATGGTACACATATTGTTGCGAACATCTCCTTAGAGGAGCAAGCTAGGTATCGTAATAGAAAGCAAGTGATTTCTCAAAATGTTTTAGTAGCTTGCACATTTGATATGAAGTTTACATATGTGTTCGCTGGTTGGAAGGGATCCGCACATGATGGTCGATTGTTACGGAATGCAATATTACGCCAAGGATATAAGCTAACAATTCCTTTTGGTTAGTTGTATCACTACTTTGAAAATATTTCTTTTTCGTACTAGTTATAATAATTAAATAACGACTATGTAATGAGCAACTCTTTAATACGTAAATATCATCTTGTCAACGGCGGTTTCCCATTGGTTCCGAGATTTCTTGCACCATATCGTAGAACTCGTTATCATTGTAGAGACATTGAGGTCAACGCCCAGAAAGTGGTAAGGAGTTGTTCAATTTTTAACATTCATCTCTACGTAATGTTATTGAGAGGACAATTGGTTCACTTAAAAAAAAGATTTGCATATTTGAGACATCAACCCTACCATGACATTGACACACGAGCAAAGATAGTCCTTGCTTGTTCTGCCATCTACAACTTCTCAAGGATTGATGACGTAGAAGATGTTTGTGACGAGGACTTGGATTCACACATATTGATGTACCTGAAGAGGACACTCCAAACGCTCACATATCTTTCATAGCTTAGGAAACATGGTCTAATAAGAGGAATACAGTTGCTGATTTAATGTGGGCTGATTATCTTCCCAATCAGAACGCGGGAGTTGATTTTGATTGAATCTGTTTTTTTAATTATTATTTATTTATGTTCTTATGTATTGGACATAAACTTGATATAATTTCAAATTTAGTTATTGCTTAAATTGAAGACTATATTACATAAAATTTTCTCATATCCTTATGTAATGGTGTTCATAAGGTTGCTAGATTTTTAAATGTTGCAATTGGAATTCTTGTTAATGGAAACAAATTCTTGGTGTATAATTTTTACATGCTATTATTTAATGGTTGACCATAAACTTTTAATATTGCAATAGAGATTTCATGGCACATAATCGACAAAACTCTACGCCGCCTTTTCGAGTTCCTGACCAACTACCCATTTAGATGTAGAGAAAATAAGCTCAACCCGAGTGGATCTTAATTCTAGGACATGTCATGTACGTTGGAGTGATGCAATGGATAGTTGTATGATAACTGCACTATTGCATTAGCTGTTAACGGGTCACAAAAGGAGTGACAATGGCTTTTAATCATATCACGTGTCCAAAGCAATTGAGAGCGTGTACAACGGAAGTGGAGTCATGGTGTCAGATAAGAATGTAAGGGCACGATTGAAGACTCTAAAAAAAGAATATGTTGAAGTTCGTCAGTTGTTAAATATGAGTGGTTTTGGGTTGGATCTTGATACTGGACGTGTCACAGCGGATGCACTAGTCATCACATTTTAACAACATAGTTTCTTTTGGACATTGACTAGGCATATAACATAACCCCCTCTTTATTTTGTAGGGAAAACCATAATTTGGAAAGGGAGAAACCAAACTTTGTCCTCGTCATGATGATTTGGAGGCTATCTTTGGAAATGATTCTGCTACAGGAGATCGCGTTGTATCCGACAATGACAATTTCTCCCCCATTCATGGTATGTAAAATATCGTAAATAATAAATATATACTATTCATATTATATAAAAAGATTCTAACAAGTTATTTTTTTTATTATATTTCAGATGAAAGTGTGAATAAAGTTGACTATCAAAACGAGGATATGGATCGAAGCCCAGTCCACGCTCCGAAGTGTAACGCCGAAGGAGGAACCAACAAAATTCGACGTCGACGTACCCAATCCCATGATGAGAGCCTCATTGCCCTGTCGAGCATTGCCGAATCGTCTAAAAGAATTGCTAATGCTATGAAGCTAAACCACATCAATTGACAATTGGTTCTAGAAAATTACGAGGCATGAACATAGACAAGCGTGACATGCTGCTAGTCATGAAAGTATTTGAGTCGGATGAGAGTCAGGCTAGAGTATTTATGAGCTTGACTGATAAAGATTTCGTGCGTGATTTGGTATATGCGAAGCTTGGCTGTGATCTACCTCCACTACTTTAGGATGACGTACTTGGATAATTCAACAACCATACGTAAAAGTGTGATATCTATGTTGGTTTAGATTACTACTTTCTAACAACAGAGATTCGTTGAACTTTATTAGTTTATGGCATTTTTTTGGGAGGCAAATATTCGTAGATTGGTTAAAGCTCAATTTAGTTTGCGGATTGATGGTGAAGCATTGTTGCAAATGGCTTTAAAGTTATAATAATGGATTCTTTTTATATTTTGGATTTTTATTAGAGTATACATTGTCGATGTCTGTTTTGTTATTACAAATGCACGTTGCTACCATAATACACCATTTAAAATGCAGATGAAGGGGATACTTGGTTTTTTTTTTTAACTTATAAATGCTTTGTACATAATGCATTTGTTATTTTCAATTTATTTTAAAATGTTTTACTTTGAAAAAAAAATCAATTGGTTAGTAAATGTTGAATACATATATGATAAAAGTTGATGAAATTCATTTGGTTAGTATATTTGTCCGGGTTTGTTTCCCTTGACTGAAAATTGACAAAGTGACAATTTCCATGGGAAAAATGACAAGTTCCATGGAAAATAGTCGCTATCAAACAACAAATGTTGGAAAAAATGACCATTTTCATGGAAAATAATACCTATCAAACACCTAAAGATGGAAAAGTACAATATTTTATAGGTGGAAAATTAAGTCAATCAAACACATTTAATTGACAATTTCCATGTAAATAATTTATAGGTAATTCAATTGCCTAGAAAATATTTTCTTTCTATGTAAATTTCATGCTTGCAATCAAACGCATCCTTATTGATATGATGAAAAATATTATTTTATTTAAAAATATGTGGTTGAAAATGAGTAGAAGAATGAGAATGAAAAAGATAATGTGGCTCAAACATAGGATACCTACCTTAAAAAATAATAAAAATTTAAAACTTATATCAATAATTAACTTTAATTACATATATATTCATAATTTTTAGGAATAATTGTAACTACGATCCTAAATCTTTCGTTTTTTGCAAATTATACACAAATCTTTCATTTACGTCAACTGCATTCTTAAATCTTTCATTTCATTACAGTAAAATGATAGATGGACAGACTCCATCAAGTTGACAGTTAATTGACCAAAAAAGTAGATTTTGAACAATCTTGATAATTTTAAAGGAATAAGATAACAAATTTACATTTTTTCCAAATATTAACAATTATATTAAAATGTGGTTTTATTGTCATCACAATTTATTTTTGTTCCACTACATTTTAAATTCACCTCAATTAAAACATATTTTTAATAAAGACGTCACCTCAATTTGACTAATATAATTATATAACATAATCCCGTGAGGTTTATAGTCAGGGCAATTTTGAAGATCAAGAAAACACAATATTTTGTGTGGCTTGACTTCTTAAGGTCGATCGATGGCGAAAGAGTCCTGCACATGCTTTTACTTTTCTATTTGAGAAAAACGGAAATGTTAAATCATCATTATCTGTGAGGAAAGTAAAATTATACGTCATAGGAACACAAAAATCGTCATCGACTAAAAAGTTGTGCACCGTCGCTGTTGAGGAAAAAAAAATGTTCATGGTGTAACAATTGACTTTTTTGTGCAAAAAATATATTAAAATCATATTTATGTAAGTTTATTCGAGGCTATTTAAGTAAATAAAAATATTTAAAATTGTAGTTCACTTAACATAATTCTCAAGTCCCATTAAATGGAAAATAAAATTCATATTTTAATCTAAATCAAATTAAACAACTAATTTTAACCACATATATTGTAGGATCTACAACTTTTCAATCACACATTTCATCAATTTTTATCAAAATTTACCAAAATTTTGATTTTAATCCCTAGGCTTAGTGTTAATGTAATTGTCCTTAGAATTATTATATTAAGTCCATGTATGACCACCATTAAAAAGAGTTTTAAAAGTTATTCGAGGAAAGTGAATCTTGGAATAATTATTTTGGAATAGCTCGTGTTAAAAAAGTAGGGAATAAATTTTAGATTTTTGTGAAAAATACACGTGTCTTAGTGCATGTTTGTTTCCTATGGATATTTGTTTCTTTGCATGTATTTTCTTTATTTTCTAGTGGCAGAGCATAGCGAAAATAGGTCTGTCCGTGACCCTTGTAATTTAATGGTCAAAATTAAGCATTAATTTAAGCAAACATTTTTTAGGTTTAAAATTATTACACACTTATCCACCACTCATTTTTATCAATTTATAATTTTAATAGATGCAATTTATAACTTTATCCGAACAAGCACTTCAATTGAAAATATTCAACTGTAATTTATTCAAGGCTCATTGGATAGTACCGTAAATTTTTTATTTCTATTTTCGGTATTTTAAAATGGTGAACCCAAACATTCCATTTGACAATAGACGCTAGAACTTTTATTTTTGCTTGTATTGAGAGCAATTATGTCATTTCAAGGCATGCTAATTGCTGACTTTTTTTTACGGAAAATGTTAGCAAGGACAAGCAATGTTAATTCATGAAACGTTGAGGTTCATATTGCTACAATATAAATATTGGGGACAAGATATTACAGCATTCAAAGGTTGGTGACGATTGTTGTAACCCATCTAATATTTTTGAGTTAAATTCACAAATGGTCATTAAAGTTTGTGTGAAATTTCAAGTTGGTCTTTATCTTTTTGAGAGTTAAGTTTAGAAATGATCACTGAAGTTTGTGTGAAATTCTATTTTGGTCCTTAAAAGTATTTTTTTCTGACTCAATAGTCAGTAGTGTTAATTAAAATTAGGGGTCAATCTGATATTGAATGTACTATCCAGTTTGACGTGACACGTAAAATGTTTTGCAGACAAATGGGTTTTAAATATATGTTGTCAATTACTACTGTTTGGACTTATTTCGATTGTTGTTAAGATATCATATATTCATCTCTCATTTAACCCTAACATTTTATATTTAATCCAATCAGATAAGGTCTTGTGAATGGTAATCTTTTGCCCAACATTCTCAACTCGCAACCACACCAATCTATATCACCAGGGTAATTATAGATAGGATCGGTGAGATGAAATGGCGAGACGTTGATTTTTGAGAATTAAGCTATTGATTTTTGTATATGCGTGTATACGTTTTTTTATATGAACTTTTAGAAACTTTCACTTGACAATTCGAACCGAATTCCAAACAACAATAGAGGCACTTTGGGCTGACCATGGAAATAACAAATAAGTACTATAATTTAGTTCCAGACACTAATCTATTATCTGTCTCCAAAAAATAATAATAATAACAAAAAGACCGCATGCATCAGTGTAAATTGTGTTTATACTTTAGTTTGGACCGACGCAATTTACTAAAAAAATACAAGTGAAATATATGTCCAACATAGTCCAGATTGTCCAGTGCACTTTAATATTCAAATGGAAAAATAATTTTACGAGTTACAACCCAGAATTTGATAGTAACCTCTTAATCACGCAAAAGAAAAATTCTCCGAACTTTTTTTTCCAAATAAATATTGTTGTGAAAAAACATAGCGATGCAAAATGAAAACAATATTTCCCTCTGCTTCAAAAGTAAGGATGTGCATTGAGTAGTTCTATCCAGGTATTTTGAGAATCGAATAAAACTTATTCCCATTAAAGAATTGTAAAAATTGACCCATTGTATCTATGAAAAAAAAAAGGAAATCGAGCCGGAACCAACCGGTTCAGGTCTGATCTAGTCCAATTTAAGCGTTAACAATAAATTGTGACGTGTCATTTTTTTCGCAAAATTTCTTAATTTCATTTTCAAGCCTTTTATTTTAAATGGTAAAATTGTTGATTATTCTAACTCTGGGTTTGGGAGCCATTAATTTGGAGAATGCTTTTTCATGTCAAATCAAGCGGGTACATCCGCCGTAGATTTTGTCTTGGTAAAGGTCTAAAGGATCATAATAAAAACCAAAATTTCAATTTTACCCTCATTTTCATTTTTTCTTTTTTTTTCATTAATTTACTGGTTAGGAGAGTGTTATGGGCAATAGAGGAAAAATAAAAAGTTCAAAGAATTGACAGGCTGTAGTCATTTCTTTGTCAGAAACAGTAGAAATTGAATGCAAAAAATATTGGGCAACGGTCCGAAATTGTCTAAAAATAGAGCTCTAAACAGGAGCTAAATAAATATTAGTTGATGTAATTTCATATAAATTATGGTTTAATTTAGAGACTCAAAAATACTCTTGAAACCAAAACAAAATTTTGGTCATGGAAATAAAAGTCAAACTCAAACTCAAACTAATTAGAATACTTTGACCTTTTATTCTACGAGACTCAAAACATGGCTAATAATAATTGGAACTGAATCAAGTAGAATCAAATTGAACTACCTGATTCAATCCGATTTTGATCTGATTCGGGTAATATTTGATAAGTGTAATTCGGGATCTAAAATGTCAATATTTGATAATTCTTTTAATAAAAAAATATATCCTAAATTGTTATATTTTATGTTATAGGTAAAATTCAACGATTGAACGAATAATTAAAAGAAACAAAGGAAAAATGGCAAAGTCCAAAATTTGAGGACCAATTGCAAATATTTAATAGTTGTTTCGAACCACAAGACAATATTTAGAAGATTGCTATGAGACAATTTGATGGAATTAGAATTCGAAAATAAATGGAATGTGATCAAGATATTATTAAAATCAATTTCCAATCGCACAAGTTATATTCCATGATTTTAGCCGAAAATCGAGACTCATTTTTTGTGTGGTAAATGTCCGAATTGAAAAAAAAATCTATTTCTAGAAAAGTTATATCCATTAGAGTTAACTTTTCAACGCACTTTAAATCGTCTCGATCGGATATCGGGAGATAAATTTAGGATCAAAATACTAACTATTGTGCAGAGATAAAATTCGCGCGTGAAAACAACTTTCCAAAATCGATTATAACTCTTTTGGAAACCAATTTGGACTTGATTGCCAACTAATTTTCTACTTCTACAAATACCAACAACATAATATATATTAGAGATCTCTCATACACATATTATACTCCAACACTCATCAGTTAGTATCATCGAATTAGGAAAATTCATAATTTTTGTGAGAATTGAATGGGCTTGCAATAATTCAATCAAGTGTATATTCAAGCTTATTTTTTTGGGCAAATGAGAGAAGGCGCAAGTGGAGATTCATCAAAAAATCATTGAAGATATTTAAAATTCATTTTCATCTTCTTAATTTATAAAAAAAAATTGGTTATGTCTTTCCATTTAAATATAATTTCTTGTAATTTCAATATGTTTGACTAATTTTATACATTGCTAGAATAAGATGAACAATTGTTATGATATTTTTAGTTTTCAATTAGTTATTTTGAATTTAATTTGGTTTGATTTTTGAATGTTTATTATTGTTTCTATCGTTCTTTTTAATTATTTGATCACCAATTGAATTGTTGGTGAATTTTATTGTTAACGAGAGAGATAATAGAATTTGAGCACAATATAATAAATATTTTAAGGTTCGATAGAGTATAGAGATATACATTTATACTTTATATGATTTCAATAGGTATTTTAGCAATTGTTAATGCATTTATTGTTGACCTATGATTTAATATAGTTATATTTGTTTTGATTATAACAAACAAGATATTTACGTTTCTAACAAGTCTTGTTTCTTGAGTTTTTTTATGTATAAATCTTTTTAAACATTCAAATGCTCATATCGTCATCAATTGAAGAACAAGCAATCAAAAGAGACTCGAAGAAAACATGAACTTTGAAGATTAGAGTTTAGAAGTTATTTTATCGAAACTTCTATTTATATGTAGAGGTATTAACTCATCGATTTTTAACAAGTGCATAAATCTCAAAGCTCAAACTATTTTTAATAATTCATCACTTGCATAAAAATATTTTGGGCAAATGAGAGAAGGCGCAAGTGAAGATTTATCAAAAAATCATTGAAGATATTCAAAATTCATTTTCATCTTCTTAATTTATAAAAAAAAATTGGTTATGTCTTTCCATTTAAATATAATTTCTTGTAATTTCAATATGTTTGACTAATTTTATACATTGCTAGAATAAGGTGAACAATTGTTATGATATTTTTAGTTTTCAATTAGTTATTTTGAATTTAATTTGGTTTGATTTTTGGATGTTTATTATTGTTTCTATCGTTCTTTTTAATTATTTGATCACCAATTGAATTGTTGGTGAATTTTATTGTTAACGAGAGAGACAATAGAATTTGAGCACAATATAATAAATATTTTAAGGTTCGATAGAGTATAAAGATATACATTTATACTTTATATGATTTCAATAGGTATTTTAGCAATTGTTAATGCATTTATTGTTGACCTATGATTTAATATAGCTATATTTGTTTTGATTATAACAAACAAGATACTTACGTTTCTAACAAGTCTTGTTTCTTGAGTTTTTTCATGTATAAATCTTTTTAAGCATTCAAAGGCTCATATCGTCATCAATTGAAGAACAAGCAATCAAAAGAGACTCGAAGAAAACATGAATTTTGAAGATTAGAGTTTAGAAGTTATTTTATCGAAACTTCTATTTATATGTAGAGGTATTAACTCATCGATTTTTAACAAGTGCATAAATCTCAAAGCTCAAACTATTTTTAATAATTCATCACTTGCATAAAAATATTT
>CAIGRP010029088.1:0-17068 GCA_903798385.1 Fraxinus cuspidata | reverse complement strand
TTTTTTTTTTAAATAAAAGAAAGTAAAATCAAATCAAATCAAATCAAATA
The DNA here is from genome assembly GCA_903798385.1 of Fraxinus cuspidata. Lineage (NCBI taxonomy): Eukaryota > Viridiplantae > Streptophyta > Magnoliopsida > Lamiales > Oleaceae > Fraxinus > Fraxinus cuspidata. Next base: position 17,018 of record CAIGRP010029088.1, on the reverse strand, counting down.
ATAGTTAAAGATAAAATAAATTAAGACTAAAAGTAAATAGTTTTCGGCAACGCCGCCAAAAACTTGTTACATTTTTTATATCGCTATTGTACGATATCGTAGCAAGCAATATAGTAGACCTTTGAGTCCAGATATCGTTCCCACGAAGACTAAACTTTAGGATTTAATCTAATTTTTTTAACTCCTATTTGACAAAAACGAGTAAATAATTATGATGGTTGTGATTATTTTTCCTAACTATTTTTAACTAATTGAAAATATAATAAAATTGCAATCAATGGATAATTAAAAATTAAAATATTTGATGAATATTAGGGAATAACAATTTCATCTATTGATCACTTTTATTGTCAATTCAAAATTCATAACCTAATGTAGTGTTCGATCGAATTCTCCTTTTGTATTCAATTTACCCATTTTGAGTTCTCATTGAACCTATTTAACTAATTGAATTTCATATCTTTATGTGAATCAATTTTAGTTAAACGAAATATTAGTTATTAGAATTCATATTGTGACCGCAATAATTAATATAGGTATCTTGACATGTTATACTAATTTATCGAATTTTATTATGTGGTCTAAATTTCAAATTCACCTATCGGTTCGTAAGAGACTCACATAATTATCAAATTATTGATCATGTAATTTAATGCATTTAATTCATAATGAAACCAACACATAAATAAATAAATCACAAAAATCTTATGCATTAAACTCATAATAAAAATCAACGCTTATATAAATAAATCACATAAATCTTAAATAAAAATAAATAAAGGATTACAAGTCGACTACATTGTTTTCCCTAATATAAAATTATTTATTCATACTGTAAAAATAAAAATATGCAAAAGTGAAAAGATATAATCAAAAATTGATGAAACGTAAAAATTTCTGGTGTTTGCAATTCCTTTTATTTTATTTTTCTCTTTTCCTTTTTTTCTTCTCACGGCCCTTTTTTCTCCTGCTTTGACTTTTCTTTTTCTTTTCTCTTCTTTTCTTCTTTCTCTTTTCTTCTCTCTCTTTCTTTCCTCCAATTAAAATTTTCAATACAAATATGTTGAGACTCATTTGACTCGAACTCATTTATATAATATTTCTCTTCATGACTTCATCTTCGAATTTTGCCATTTTTCTTCACTTTTGCATTCTTTTCTCCAATTCTTGATTAAACATAAAGTTTTATCTATAAAACACAATATAACATAGATTAGGTAGAATTTAATCCAAATGACAATAAAATATCATAATTTAAGACCACAAATAAGTGTATAAACTACACTTGTCAGTGCACGAGACTTTTCTAAAAATAACAATAATATTCATCGAATACACTATTTAAAAAAATTAATATCTGCGAGTAGCTCGGCTCGAGTGCATACCGGCTTGTCATAATAAGTAAAAATACAATTTCAGTAATATCTGCGAGTAGCTCGGTTCGACCCATTTAACACTCATGATTGAGTGTAATAGTAAAGATGAAAGTGATACTGGTAGTTAGGATGTAAAGAAAATGAGCTAGAAAACACGATAGCATGTAGAGGAAAAATGGGAAAGTGATTAATTGGAGAGTGAGATAGAAGATAAGACACAGAAGATATAACCATAGAAATCCAACAATTAAAGATGCATGAAGAAATTTTCTTTGGGGTGCTTCTTTCAAGATAAAGTTTTTCATTATTTCTAAAACTAATATACTACTTAAGCAACCTTTTAGAAAGCCTGATAAAAGGTTGCAAGTGTTGGTGTTTCCCCGTTTGATGAAAAAAATGACATTAAAAAAAAAAATAAAGGCAGACAACCCACTTTTTTTGCACCGAACTCTGAAATGAAATAATTTATTTTTGACATACTTTGACAAAAATAAATTATATTTACACTACAATATTAATTTTTTACATCACATTTTAATTGTACTTAAAATTCTTAATCTTTACTCATTATAGTACAGGTTTTCCTAATAATTTTTTCATGTCATTTTTATCCTGAAACTTTTCATTAATTAATACATTTTGTATGTGAAACCAATTTTAGGTCCAAAAATTTGTTGAAATAGCGTAAAATAACCGGGAAAGTGCAAAAAAATATTTTATCCTCATTTCATAGTATGAAAACTTTTTTTTTGTGCCCCCCGGGGCACATCCCAGCTGGCAAAGGATGGGGCTCTTAGTTGCTGGCAGTTCAGAAGTCGCGAGTTCGATTCGTGGGGCTCTTGGAAGGTAGGCTCTCTCTTGGAAGGCAGGATTTATCCTGAAAGGCAAGAGTTCTCCTGGAAGGCAATGTGCAAGAAGTGTTGACTCGTTCGGCACTTTGGCAGAACAGTGTTGGGGCTCTTGGATCCTGACCAGTTTGGGGTACATCCCGCGGTTTACCTAATCTGCGTCTTGAAAGGCTGAAGCATAGACCCCAAAATTAGTCTCCGAAAGTGTATATCTGAGTATAAAAATTTTTTTTTGTTATATATCATCATCAAGGATGAGGCATACTAACCAATGGAAGGTTGAAGATAAAAATTTAACGAAAAAAGTTAAGAAAATAATTGTTATAATAAGCAAAGATTAAAGAACTCAACAACAATTAAAACGTGGTGTATCAAATAAAAATTGTGGTTGCAATATAACCACCATTGATAAAATACATTTGAAATATGCTTTCCTCCTATTGAAGCAACTGCTATAATAGTTGCACATGCAAGAATCTATTTTGATTTTTTAAATTTCTTGAAAATTCATATGACTATTTTTAGATTATCCAAATAATAGTGGATTTAAGAAATTTGTGAATTTTGATTTATTTTATTAGACATATAGAGCTTGTCAATCCTGTTATTATCATAGCGGAGCCAGCATCCAACGAGGCAACGCGGTCACCCGTTCTGGCTCTGTCGGGATTTACATCTCTTACAAATCGCTAGCCACTCAAGCCGTGGTTTGCCGTAATGCTTTTTTTTTTTTAAATCACACCACACACCCATTTAAAATAATTATTCATTTTTTACATCACCTGTGTTTTATTCCTATATTTATACCATGTTTGGCCCCTTTTTTTAAATCATTTTTTCAAAATTCATTTACATCCACGCATTCTCCTATAAATAACATTACACTCGAAAAATTTTCTTATTTTTTAACTCCTTAATCTATTTTAAATCATCACCGTTAATCTTAAAACGGTTTCATAATTCTTCCAATTTTCGAGCACTATTACCTATTTCATGCACTGAAATCTCGCCCAAATTGAATTCCCCATATTAAATATTCTTCAACATCTTGAGTCTTAATCCATTCCAAAGTGATTTTGAATTTCAAACTGAAACTAAGCATGAAATTCTCTCGCCCAAATTTCTTCACCTGTTTTGAATTCCTATAATCTTCCTAAATCAAATCTTCTTCCACTTATCCCATTCGCAACGTGATTTTGAAATCCAACCCGAAATGAAGCCTGAAAATTATGAGTTCAATCTGAATCTGTATCCTTCATATTAGAATGAAGAAGAAATTTTATTGATTGGACTTCTTTTAATCAAAAAATGTATTACACCCTGTTGAAAATAGGATTCCAATCACCACTAAAATTGGGTTCAGTTATTCCAATCGAACACCACAATAGCAAACCGAATCAATCCCAAACAAACCGGTTGCTCCAAAAAAAAAACAAAAACAAAAACAAAAACAGCCCACCAAGGACTCGATGTGAAGGAGGAGGAGGTAGCCTTAATGTTCAGCCACCAAGGTTAAGGAAGAAGGGAGAAAACGGATCACCAAAAGGCACAAAACCAAAGCACAAAGCAAGAGGATGGAATCGGATTTTCTCAAGAAACGCGGCTGCCCTCAATCCTCTCACACCCACCAACAGTAATGGGCAAGGGGTTAAATATGTGAACTTTAGGTTTGGGCCTTATGTCAAATGATAGGGCCCAATATGAAGAGTATAAGTGGGCTAACAACCATAAAGTCATCCAAGTCTTTGGGTCGGGCCATGAACAACACTAATTAAATTAGGTTATTTCAAATGACCCAAATATGTTGTGCGTTTGGTCGTGTCGATATATTTCATTTCACTCATTGCCCAAGGTCTATGAAGTATATTCCAACAAAATCGGTTTAACATTATTGCCCGGATTTATTGGATATCAAAAAACTCAACACACCCATTTATAAATACAAATCAAAGCTGACAGAAATGGAGCTAACTAACTGCCTAACCAATTGATTGATATATACAACCAATACAATAGTGACACATGTAACCAATTGCCATAACTAACTAAATAGAACTACTGCAGTTGAGTTGGAGTAATGCATTGACGCAGTGGGGCTGGATTAGTGAGCCGAGGCAGTTGGAATTGAGCTCTGCAATTGGAATTGAGCTGTGAATAGACTCTACCACCAAAACGAAATCTCCAGAAATCAATGGCGACGGATTTCCTCCACGATTATGTTAAATACACCGAGGTTGATCCAGGCCTTTCTTCTATCTCTATTTTTGTTATTGAAAATAAACTAAGTCCGTCGGAAATGGTCGTTTAGGAAGAAGGTGGCTTCGGCAATGAGGACATTGAGGAGAAACGAATTATGTGCACAGATTATGATTCCAATTCAGTTTCAAAGTGAGAGAAAATAGCAACGACGATAGACGTTGTATAAGTTTTGTTATTGTGTGTGACCATATTTGTGTAAATTGTTATTATTTGTGATCAAGTTCGTTGACCGTCCATGACTAAGTTTATCTTAATTTAATTGTATGTGACCAGATATTTCTTAAATGTGATTGTCTGTGACTAGGTCTTTCTTAAATATGACTACATGTGATATGATATGTTTTAACTTTGACTATATGTGACCAACCTGTCTTGAAGGTGACTGTATGTGACTGTCTGTGTTACAGTATTCTATGATCTAATAAGTAGACAATGATTTCCGTGTGACCAATTTTCGGTTAATTGTGATTATTTGTGACCTTTTATACGTTAATTGTGATTCTCCGTAACCAAGTTTGTGTTATTTGTGACGGTCCGTGATCAAGTCTATTTTCATTATGAATTTATTATGACCTGTAATGCATTTATTGTGATCTGTTGTTATCTGATCGTGACATTATTGTCTCATTGCAACTTTATTAATCAAAGAACCATTTTATAGGTTACAACCTATAATAACAAATCACACAATTTATCGGTCACAATTCATTTCATAGTCACAATTATCAAATTAATTGCTCACAAGTTATTTCTCGGTGACAATTTATCCAATTAATTGATCGTGACTTATTTTTTGGTCACAAATCACAAATTATAGATCAACTTATTTAGATCACAAATTATCAAATTAATTGGTCACAATTTATTTATCAATGACGAAAACACAAATTATAGGTCACGATTAAAAATTTACTCACAAATCATATTTTTTTAAAGTCACATTATTTATTAGTTACGATTTATAATTTTTAATAGTAAGAATTACTCAATAGTTCGTCACAAACATCTCTTCATCCAACCCATTTCGCCCCACCACCATTCCCAACATCTAATATTGTACTACTAGCTACACGTATTCATCTTCATTTGGCAATAATTCTTGACAATCATATTGCTCAATCCTGTAATGCAAAGGATACCATCATGTATTTACCAAATTAACTAGGAGGTAAGTCCAAGCTTACTTAAAGTAGTGCTAGAAATGTTCCATAACTTAGCTGAAACAGGGTCCAATAAGGAGCACAATCAGGCACAAAAATTTCAACTTTTTAACAGATTTTCACCAATAAGACATGCACATTTTTTTCAAAATACATTTTTTCAAAATTCATTTTCAACCACACGTTATTCAATAAAATAATATTTTACATTATATCAATAACTTTTCATTACTTTTTAGCCACATATTTTTCATCATATCAATATTTAAAATACATTATTTTCTCAATAATATCCATCAAACACACCATAAGAAGCACAAGCAAACACAAATTTTTCTATCAATCATCACTTGATTGATCATCATTTGCTCAAACATAATCAAATAGTTTCAAGAATTACGCAACCATCACCATCTCCACAACCGCCGTCGCCGCCACAACCTGGAATCCTCTACATCCACACCAAATAAAAAATAAACACCACCACCATAACGGAAAAAAAACCACCACACCCCTTCCTCTACAAAAAAATGTTGGCAAAAACTTCGAATGATCGCAACAGTCTAGATCATCGTCCAGATTTTGGAGTTCTTGTTGTGCATTGGAGAAGTGGCGAAGTTTGATGAGGGCAACGAGGTTGAATGTAAGGTAGATTAGGTGTTCATGGGGCTTGTTAAAGAGGAAAGGGATCCGCACGTTCCACTTTGGCAATGATAGTGTGCTACAAACCGCAACATGCAAGGTCTTGGAGGGTGGATAGCTTGTAGCAGTGGCAATTGAGAAATGAATATGGGTTGGTGAGTAGATCTTCCATCAGATCTCCAGTGACGACCAGGGTGGAGGAATTTGCTGGTGGTGATTCAAGGATTGGAAATAGAATAAATTAGGGTTGTGTTAAAATGGGTATGGAAATGAATTAGGCTTAGTTGTGCTTGGAATCGAGGTTTGAGGTGGGTGGGAGTTTGGAAGAAGATATTTAAGGGGTGGTTGTAGAGATGACAATTGGCCGAGCCGGCACATGAGCTCAGCTCGTTACTTGTGGGCCGAGCTCGGCTTGACCCGTGAACTCATGGCTCGATCGAGTCGAGCTTCGGCTCGTGAGCTCATCAATTTAATTTTTTTTTAAAGATAAATAAAAAAAATTAACCTTTCGTTTTAGACGAACCCACGAGCCAAGCTCGTGGACGAGCTTAGCGAGTCAGCCCGCTCGGCTCGCTTGACGAGCCCGAGCCGCCCACGAGCAGAGTGGCCGAGCGGCCGAGCGACAAGCCGCTCGACCCGTTTGCCACCACTAGGTATAGTGGGTGTTTGATAAATATTATTGAGTAAAGAATGTATTTTAAATAGTAATATGATGAGAAATATGTGATTAAGAAGTAATGAAAAATTATTGATGTTATAGAAAATATTATTTTATTGAAAAATGTATAGTTGAAAATGAGTTTTAAAAGAATGTATTTTGAAAGAATGTGTGTCAAATTGGGGCATAATAATGTGTTTTTAAATTAAAAATAACTAAAACCTGATTATTGAATAAAAATCGTTAATAGCTGGTTTTTGAAATTAAAAATTAAAATTTAGGGTTTTAGGTAATTTTCCCTCTTACTAAATTGGCTCAAACAGGGCCTAGTTGCCTTCGTGTCCATATGTATATGTATTCACTCCCGAAAATTCCAAAATCACCGCAAGCAAAGCAAACCCTCGACGGCTAGACTCTCCCACCAGCAGCCAAACGTGCATTCAGCAGCTCGGCTCGGCTCGGCTCGGCTCGGCTCCGCGCATTTGCCATCGCCGGACCGGCGTCCGCAACTGCCTCCGCCTGCCGCTACTGTCTGTGAGTCCTCCCCCTCCCTCTCTCTCTCTCTCTCTCTCTCTCTCTTTATGTTTTTTTTTTTAATTCCATATTATTTTAGAACCGGAACTCTTGAATGATTTGTGTTCTTGAACTTGTAATTTGTGATTTTGGCACTTGAACTTAACTTGTAATTTCTGACTTGTGAATGTGTGATAAATGATATGCAAAAGTATTTGTGATTTATTCAAATTGTAATAATGCTTTGACTTGTGATTTTGAAATTGGAATTATTATGTTGTTGCCTGTTGGTGTTGGAAATTGGAAATTGAAAATTGGCGATAGTTTAAAATTAAGTTTCTAAAATTTACTTTTAATTTTCACATAGATTATGGAACATTTAATCAACCAAAATGAAAGTCCCAAACTAGTTGTTCTAGCGGCGCATCTAGTCGAGCACACAAGAATTTTTAATATTATTTAACTAAAAATTAATGAACTATATGCGGACGTTGACGGTTAACGCCGCCCTAGCTCACGAACAATCCTGGATCCGCCACTGGTTATTACTGTGCTAGGTTCAATGGTACACCACACTCTTTCTCCCGCAAATACACAACATTTTCTCTTATTACATTATTACACAACTCCATCAATTGAATCTATTTATAAAGGGGATTTCGAAAAATGAAAGCAATAAATATTCATTGTTTTTTTCATTTTTGGTGAAGTAAAGGAAGAAACGCACCAAAATAGAGGAAAAAGCCAACAAAAAAGAAACATATGATAAAAAAATTATGTTTTATGTAATATTATTTGTTTATATGTATTGATTTCTGATTATCACTATTGAGGGGGTTGCACATTGATTCTGAGAGGGTAAATGATTTTTGCCATAAAAATTAGTGAATAATTGCAAGAAAATTGGGGAAGAAAGTTAAATAATTTTTACCGTATTAGGTTGTTAATTTTTCAAAGATTATAAGTTGATTTCATTGCTTATAGTTTTTTTTTCCCCCTTTATATCAATTATTGAGTCTGTATTATAATTAAGGTCCTTCAATCAATTAGTCTTTGATATATGACCAAGAAATCAACCTTCTTTTTGAAGTTTTAGACTCTGAATAATTTCAAGACACTCTCTCTATATATATGTATATATTTTTTGTGATGCACTTGGTAATGAAATATAGAAAATGAATATATTTATGAGTGTACAATGGAGTGGTTATTAAAGTCAATTTATTTGCAACCATTTTAATTAATAGAACAAACTGTTTTAAAGTATGGTGCAATGAATAAAAATCATATTAGTGGCAATATAATCACCTTTTATTTAGTTTGAAATGAGCAAAAATTCTTAATAAGATTAATTAATTTTGGGCGCAATAACTCTGGGTTTTTATTATCCTAAAAGGGATTATGATCATGAAAGTTCATATATCCACCCAAGGTTTGGCTGCAAGTTTGATAGATTTTTGCTAGCATAACAATAATTTCCATACCCTAATCTAGGCAATAGAAATCATTAACCTCATAATTTCTAGTCTAAGAAACGTTTGGTTAATTTACTCGTGTTTGTGACCTTAGTAAACATGTTAATTGGGCATGTGATTGATTATGTGGGTATGTGTAGGATTACATTCACGTAATTGTTCACAATATAAGTTTTGTGATTGCAGTTTATGATTTTGTGACCTATTGTTTGTGTTTGACATCATATGCTGGGGTATGTGAAGAAGTTTTATATCCATTTCATCTAATTTGTAGGTGAAATTTGTTAACACATAGTGAAGATGGTTTGAATCTTCTTCATCATCTTCATCTTCGGAAAATATTTTTCTAAAATTAAGATTAATGTAGGACTGTTCTTAATGGATCCTCAATACACAGGAGATATGCTCAAGTAAATCTTCTATTTCCCACTCTTTTTATCTGTATGTATAATTGTGTGTAATAGACTCATATTTTATATAATCAAACGCATTATGTGGTAAATTTGATGTGGGTTTTGAATAATGATTGGGTGCAGGCATTTGGAGAAGCAAAACGAGCTTCTCATGGATGCATACAGGTCTATGTCCCATGAACTGCACAGACTCCAGGTTTCCTTTCGAACTCATTGTTCTTGTTTATACTGCATTTTGTTTCATTTTCCCGTGTACATTAGGTGGCATAGAATTGGAGTCCCATAAATTCATGAAAACTAAATTTATATTTGGAAGGAATTGTTTGGAATTTTTATGGTTTTCATGCCCTAAACTTAGGGGTGTTAGTGGGGTGAGGCGCGAGCCTAGTAGCGATTTTCTCGTGTGAACCGCTTGTAGCCTACTGAGTTGACTAGCTCGTGAGTTTGTCGGCTCGTGAACGAGCTGGCTCACCAAATGAGTAAAATATGCAATTTCAGTTTTAAAGAATGGGCTCACTAGCTGAGCCACACTTTGGTTGAGTGCGTTGACTTGCTCCTTTTAACAACCCTACTTAAATTCATGCTTCCAAGCTTGCATTGAGCTTTCCCCTACTTAAATTCATGCTTCCAAGCTTGCATTGAGCTTTTTCAATTTCCCCCCTTTTCCCCATTTTATCAACGTGGCATTACTTGCATAGTTGGTCAAAAGTATTGGATAAGAACGATAAAATTGAGAAAAAAAAAGCTGCAATTGTGTTCGTTGTCGATTCCTTGTCTTGTGACGTGTTCCAAACATGTACTAAGTTTATTGCTACTGATTTGTATTGTTCTCATGTTTGAAGAAATGAGGAGCTTAATTATTATGTGAATTGCAGGTAGAGGAAGAAATGCTTATGCGTAAATATTACGAGCTTATGGTGGCTCAAAGATCAACTGAGAAGGTGTGTTACCTCTCCCTCGTTCTACTGATATCACATATTTACCATGTGACTGGAGTACTAATATTGTTTTCCTAGATGTATAAAAAGCTACTATATTTCATGTCTCTTCTACAAAAATTTCCCATCGACCCTTGAGAAATTAAATGCAAACGATCATGTTGTCATTTTTGGCCACACACAACTTACAAATAATGAGACATGGCCTAATTAATAAAAATCTCACTTAGGGCCTTTTTTTTTTTTTTTTTTGGTTAAAAAATAAGGAACAATTTTGTGTTTGCGTGTAATATTATTTTATTGAAGAATGTGTGGTTGAAAAGGAGACACGAAAATGTATTTTGGAAATAATTGGGGGGGGGAGGTCAAACAAGGGCTTAACACACAACTTGAGTTTCATTTAGATAAATAATTGTGTAAATACCAACAATAATAAATAGAGTTAAGTTTATAGGCGTAAACTACACCTCCATTCTGTGAGCAGTGTTGCCATGTTTGGGAGTTGTTTTATAATCGGTTTAAATTATAAATAGACAGCAATGAGTGGTGGGTAGGTGGATAGTATTAATAAATCCCACAAAATGAGTGGAAAAAAAGATGAGTTGACCGATTATAAACAGTTTATCACAACTCACAGTTATTTTGTTGTGGCTTTGTAATTGCAATTTATAGCAGTGGTGCTACATTTGTTGTTCACTTATTCAGTCCTTTTACAGACATTAGCACATAAATTCGATACTCATTGTTAGTTGTTTTCTTAATTTAAGTTTGGAATTGAAACATATTTGTGTGTTGTTCTTTTGTAGAATGAAGGAAGCTCCAATGTAAGAAATGATAATGCCGATGATGATCAAGCTGGAGCATTAGTTTGTGCGAGTAATGCAGAACCTTGAATTTAATGTAGTCAGATATCCTGTTTGGTTGGTTAACAATTCATTTTGATTCGCTGAGTCTGAAGCTATAGTTTTGCCCTCGATGTGTTGCAATTTGCATTCACTTTGATCAATGATATATGTTCCTAGTAGAGTGATCAGAATTAATAGCCTTCAGAAAGGTTACAATATAAAGAACTCAGTAATGCAATTTGAAATTCTAAAGAATTGGCTTTATTCCACCATTTGCTCAGTTATTGCTTTTTGCCCTTTAGATTCACTGTTAGAAATTAAGGGGCTGTTTTCTTTGTGTTTCAGTTTTGTGTTTTGAGTTTTGAATTCATTTTAAGTTTTGTGCTTTGAGTGTCCATTTTGAGATTGTTGAAATGTGTTCTCTTTGACATTTTGAAAAATTGTTTTGGAAACACCAAAAACAAGTTTTGAAAATTTTAATTTGATTATAACTGTAAACACTCAAAACGACAAATTTGTCGTTTTGTTTTTTCTTTATAAAATTTTAACTTGTTTTCAAAAATACGTTTTCGAAAATGGGAAAGAGAACGCGTTTTTGCTGTTTTGGAAACTCGAAAACAGAAAACGATTTGAAAATGGTAAAGAGAATATACCATAATTCTCCTTATTTTGATTCCACCATTCGCCAAAAAATTCCGCTGTCTTTTTTTGTGTTTATTCCACCATTTGCTCGAATGATGCTTTTTGCCCTTTTGATTCACTGTTAGAAAATTGTTTCTATCATAGCTAAGAAAATTTGCCAAGTCTCCTTAGTTTGATTCCACGCTTCTGTAATAATGGAGGAAAACGCATTTTTTTTATTTTTAACGTCAAGATTCAATGATTAGAGTGCCCAAAAAGTTGACCTTAGGAATAAGGAGTTGGGCTGATAAACATCAAAGGCTTAAGGCCTATCCACATAGACAAAATCATTAAAATCAAAAGGAGTTTATGCTGCTCGTAGAATCCCAAGTTCTTTTACATTACAGGCAACTAAAATACAGACTGCTGAATAAAGGGGTTGTCTGAATTAATTCACTTTAAAATCAAAGTCCCAAAAAGCAAAAAAGTAGCCCAAGAAGTCGACATATGGTCCATCTTCAAATTCAACTGATCCCTCTAGACAAGAGTGAATCGACAGTGATTATAACCTGCAAAATCCAATATTGCAAATGCATTTCAAACGATATTGAAACAGTAAATTCACTATTGTATTATATAAACATTCATGGAAAAAGAATTAAAGTTCGTGAAATTGGATGAAAAAATGTTTACTGGGATCAGTATTGATGAGCATAGCAGTCCCTCCAAAGCCACAAGAACCACCATTTTTCTTGTTCTTCTGCCAATAACTATTGAAAGCAAAAGAGGCATGTGCTACAACGGTATCAGGGAAATAGCAATGCCCATGAGGCCTAATAGCTTCACAATCAGCAGCACCCTCTCCACAGGCATAGTCCAGTGCCTCCTGCAGTGTCTCTGGTGGCACACTAGGCTTTGCCACACACCACAGCCCATTTTGCACCCCTGCTGCTACGGGTGCAGCAGCTGAACCAGGATCACCAGATGGATTACATGGAGGCAAATGGGGTCCAAATGGAGGTGTACTAGGATAGACCATCGGTGGCAGGGAAGGAGCCAAGGGATGTGTAAATGGTGGAGGTGAAACTTTGCCTATTAGTGGAGGTAAAGGGCTTCCTGCAGCAAAAGCTGGTTCAGAAGAACCAATGGGTGCAGGAGATGGGGATATTTGTGTAGGCCTTGCTGGAAATGAACCCATTAAACTGCTGAAATCAATGAATGCGAGTTTTCTGCTAGTGGGTTTCCCATTTCTTGAACCGCTAATTATCACATATATTTTGTTCAGATGAATCCCAAGATTTTTCATGGATTTTTCATGGAATTTAAAGGAACTCATGGTTTCATCAGATGAGGTAAGCAGATTTGAAGTTGGGTTCACAAAATAGGGAGAGTTTATCTCTTGCAAAATGTTGAGTAAAGGTTTGATGTAATTTTCAGCCAAATCAACTCTATAAGTTTCAGATTTGAAGTCCAAACAGTTGGAAGAAAAAACGGAAGAGACTTTAATATCATTCTGCAAACCCCACCTGGTGAGGGAATAGTGAATGTTCTTGATGGCGGGCAGAACCAACGTAGTTTCTTGATCCTTTTTGCACAACAAATTGTGACCAACAACAATGGAGGTTATATTGGTGGCTGGATAGTGGGATAAAACATGGGCCCGGACCCAAGTTTCAGCCATTAGAACACTATTTGAAACATTCCTAAGGTACTGGTTTTCCACTTGAACTGCCACAGGAAGACGATTTTCAGGTAAATCATGAAGTGCCTGTGCAGTTGAGTCATAAAGCGTTAAGAACTCCACTGTTTCCTGACCTGTCACTACGAAGAAAGAAATATAAGAAAAAACTTCTTACGAGTCACTTTAAGTAGAAGTGAAAATGGCATAAAAATGGTTGTAGAGAAGAAAATCTTGATTTTCTTACCAGTTGAAGATGAAATGAGAGAGAGGAGAAAAAGCAACCAAACCATCTTCATGTCCCACAGGAGAAACGAAAATGGGACGAGTTCTAGCCTTCTAGGGTAATCACTCACTGATTCTCACTTTTATATTTACAGAGTCCGAGTTGACTAAAAAAGGCGAAAGTTATGGAGTGCATAGCAAGGTATTAAACAGATAATTGAACTTTATATATGTAAATGTACTAACACCAGCAGTAATCCTAGTAATACTTCAGTACATTCAATAAGCTGAGGAAATTGAGCTATCGTGTCAGAATGCGAAAGGATAACACATTGTTGGTCCGGATATGGAGTCTGAAAAGAACACATGTTTGGCCATGCTTAAAAGTTTCCTTATGTTTAATATTAAAATTGAGTAATCTTTTAAGCTTGGCCAAACATGCTTTGCTCAAGGCCCAATGCAGACAAAAGTTCGAGGGGTTGGTTTAGGGTGGTGTCCTTCTCTTTTCTGCTTATTCCAGTTGTTTTCTCTGCTGCCGTACCATTTCACGAGGCGTCATGGGTTACGTCAATCCTACTACATGTACATTAAAAATAACATCCATTTTGATATTGTTACCTTTTAGACATTCATTTCAATTGTGTCTGTTATGCCCAGAAACTAACTCACAGAAGCAATAAGCCCTTGGTTGACCTCCATAAATTTAAAAAACATTGTTTTGAATAATATTTTTTTGAAAAATGTGTGGTTAAATAGTATGTAAAAGTTGTGTGTTTATGTTTAGAATATTTTATTGTGTGAATGTGAAGTTGAAAATGAGTATTAATAATAAATTATATTAATGTAAAGGATGTCATATAGGGGCTAAGTGTAACTAATCAATCAACAAATCGAAAAAAGAATGTATAAGAAGTAAGAACAACTCAGAGACTTTTCAGGTTGAAACCTCATAGATTCGATGACCACTTTCAACACCTAATGACATCCACAAGTGGATAACGGTCGTAGCACTAGTATGAAGTCAAAATGGCAACGAAAGTACAACAAAAGACATGAATTACAAATCACAAGCCACACGGGGCTTACTTTACAGGAAAAACCAAACAAGCACTAATATTACTGTTCACCGAAAACGCATGAAAACACATTTTAATGTATTCACGTTCCTGTATCACAAAGACTGGAGAACACCTAGTATTCAATCTATCAATACCAATTAAAACTAGAAAGATATGAAGTAGAAGAAATGGATTTCTCGAGTAGAGTATTCGAGAGAGAACTTCTAAGAAAAACAAAAGTCCTCAAAGCAAAACCGAACTTGTCGTTCAAAAATGACAAAACCAGAGGGTTAAGCCAATAGAAGCATCCAAACGCCTTATCAAATAGCCACAAATCAACCATGTATCACAATCTCAATAAAGGCTTCCATTAACAAAACGTCGCTATAAAAAACACATTTTTTCCAATTTTGGTAGCACCAAAGTGTGTAATAATTCCCATTAGAGTCGCTGAAACTTCAATTTTTTTGGGTAGTTTTTAGTTGTTATTGATGACTTGTGTCCAAAGTTGTCTTCCTTCTTCAAATACATGTTTGGGAGTGATTATAAGTTGTTAGTCTTGTATAATATATAGATAATAAGTGAATAGTAATGTATATGAAAAGTATGTTTTATTAGTTTAATTATTAAACTTCGTCAAACATATACCAATTGAAAGAGTTGTTCGAAGATTGGAGAGTCGATGGTCAAAATTCTTGGGGTCAACCTAATTCGTTTGGCTCCAATACATGCGACACTAGCAAATTGTCGAAGCATCTTCAATGTTATCATGGTTTACTTGAAAGAAATTGTCATATAAGTAAGAAATATATAATGTTTAAAAAATTCATCTACCATGCAATTTGACTATGACTCTATTTAGCAATGGGTTATGCTAGGGGTACATAACCCTTTACATAATGGATGTCAATTATGATACTCATTATGTGAAATGTTATGTACAAATAACATTTTCCATTTAGCTATATGACAAAGATCGTCAAGAAGTCCACTTAGGCATATAAGCTCTGTTAGATGGAATGAATATGAAAAAATTTGAACTTTCTCCTCTCCAAATTCCTGATTTTCATAAAGACAATTTTATTTATTTTATTTTAGAGTTTATAAAATACATGAAAGCAATCATTTCTAGTTATAAGATGAAAAAATTGGAAATGAAATTTGAGATTAAATACATATTCAATAGACATGAATGTCACGTAAATTAGAAGTTATTTAATCTAAATGTCACTTAAATGCAATCGATGTAATGTCTTCGAGATGCTCTTAACCTACAAACAAGATATATAGAAAACAAAAGTGTCTTAATTGAATAAATAATGAAACTTTTTGAACAAAGACGAGGTACAAAATGGAGTTGTGCAGGGATGAAAAGGTAGCGCAGCCAAGATGTGGAAGACTGCCGAAATGGCGAGGGATGACAATCACAAATTTTCCTTCACGTGTTTTGGTTTAATTACACTTCTATTCTTCATATTTTCTTTCATTTTTTATGGGTCAAATGAACGGAAAGGCACCTTTGTCGTAATAGTGTCGGAATCCAATTCATCCAACTATACAAGCAAAGGTGGGATGCTTAACTTGCGAAACAAAAATGGAATTTCCCAACTTTTCCAATAATAAACAAGTTTAGTTATATTTATAATAAAGTAGTATGATTGTTGCTTGCTATGTAAGATTTTATTTACCTTGATGGGAATGGAAAAAAATTATATACCCTTCCTTTTAACGGAATCAATTCGTTAACTGTAATTATATTATAAATGTTGAATGTAATATAATTGAAGAGAATGATCTACCAAGTATTGTTAACTAACTTGTGATGGTGGGGGCAGAGAATTTAGTGATGAGGTCGATTAGGTTTTTGATGTGAAGATGGAGAAAAATAAAAAATACTTATGGAGTGAAGAAGAGAACGATTCTTTCTATTTGTAAGGGGAAAAATGGTTGTTAAAACGCGTGTTGTCCATGTCGCACGTTGATGGTCACATAGGATTTTCATTTGACACGTGAAATTTTTTTTTGTCCAAATTGATGTATAAAATTGAGATTGGTGATGGATGAATAACTTTGTTTAAGAGTAAGTGACAATCGGTAATCCTTTATTTTTAGATAAACAAGTAATAATTAAAAGTAGATGTTGATGATCGGTGATTTAATTAATTTTTCACTTTAGAGCAGAGTGGCAGATTTTCAAATGAAAATAATGGGTGTACACCGACAATCACCGTTGCTAAATAAGAAATGTCATTTGTACACTCCAAAAAATATATCATATTTGACGCTTTGTTTTAAAAAAATTATTGGAG